>VYZQ01022638.1:61105-91235 GCA_013400655.1 Mystacornis crossleyi | reverse complement strand
ATAATGATAAATATCACAGGTTCCAGGCACAAACCAAGAGAAGATTGTGGCTGTGCCCCCTCCTCCATCCCTGTGCACAGCCCAGAGCCCTGTCCAGGCTCCTGGACACCTCTTTTAGGGTAATTCCAGGGCAGAAGTAAAGGCACACCATAAGATGAAAGACAGTCTGCACCGGTGTTTCTCCTTGCTGGAGTCACGACCACTGAAAAGAGAATATTGTTCCTGTAACAAAGGTGGATATTGTTNTGTAACAAAGGTGGATATTGTGAACCCAAGCAGATGATGATGAACATTGGCAAGAGAGTTCCTGTATCAGCCAGCACGAAGCCTAAATTATACCAGGGAAAAATTAGGATTAAAATAACTGTATGATTAATTTCCTATTTTACCTGGAATAAATAAACCTTTACCTCAGTAACTATTGTTATAATAGCTGGGCTGGTATGCTGGTATCTGCTAAAGAGCTAACATATTTAGTTTTATTGTTTTGTCAAAATATTAAGAATATCAATATATCTCCATAATTCAGTGTTATACAAAGAAGCATTTTTGTGCCATATATAGCAAAGATTGTATTATACTTTTGAGATCATAGGTAATGATGACAAAGTGATCTGTGTTCAATTTCAGCATTAATGTCTGGTTTGAACAAAGCCTGAAATATGGTCTGGGAGCTAAGAGGCTTTAATATTAAGATCTTTAACTGTAATTTATGTGACAGAAGATAGGGTTTAGCATAATAAAATGTAATGGGCTCCTCGAATGAAGAGGACTAAGAGACAATTGAAAACAAGGTAAAAATGGTAAATTATAAATAACAGTAAATTTACCTTTATGTTGTTACTTCATTTATTTTTGATTTGTTAGACAGGCTCTGTAATTTTTCATTTTGCTGCATTTGGAACCAGGCATTTCTGCACCTCAGGAATAATGGGTTGAAGGCACAGCAATGCTGTTGGCCCACTCTTAAGAAAACTGTATTAGGGCTCCAAACAGAAAACCTCTTTTCCTCCAAAATTTGTAATTTACCTGTAAAAATTCAGCTTGGGTTGAATTTCAGCACATAAATGTGCTCATGTGGTGAGCAAATTCACTTGCTCATTTTACCTCCAAAATTGGGGTTTTTTGAAGTTGCTTAAGCGTAAAAATTGAAGGACATCTGTAACATTTTTCAATATTTGTTGGCGATTAGGCCATTGAAAGGAAAATAACTTTAATAATGAGTTGCTCCTTTTGCAAGGTATATTTTGCAAATTGTGGATGGTGACAACTGCCTGGAGCTTCTCCCCACTGCAGCTGAGATTCTGCACAGGCAGCACCACACACTGAAATGGAGAGTGGGCCTTAAGAATTTATCTGAAAGTTTACTGGAATGGATGGAAACCTCTCCATTTTCAAAGGTCTCTCTCTGGGCCAGGCCCTGTGGGCCCTGCAATGGCATGTCTGGAAGAAATCAAGTAAATCAGGAAAAAAACCTTGATCTATGTTGCTTCTTGTGTTCTTTTCCAGCTCTGGGACTTGTACCAGTCCACCATCCTTTATCCTTTCTTTTTTAGGGGCAGTGGCTAAAAGCCTGTTCTTGCAGTCTGCTTTGCAGATGGCCAAATTCAGTCTCTCTGTGTGTCTCGTTTCTTGCAGTAGCTCAGTAGTGGGGTTTTTTTTTGAAGTCTCTGGAAATTAAAATAATTTTTCTCCTCTAGATTTCTGTCTAATTCCTGCTCTTTCTGAGATTTAACCCTTGGTTATGTCCCCAGGTTTGGGGTTGCACTCCTGAAGCCTTGCTTCATCCCTTTGCAAGTCCTGTCTACTTTTTTCCCCCCAATATGTAATTCTATATTACTGATCTATATGAAAACTGTTCATGGTGCTTATGGTCAAAGACAGAGGCTGCTCGTGCCAAAGACTTCCCTTTGCCTCATTTCTTAGATTTTTGTCTTGGTCTGGTCCAAAACTGGTGATAGGGAGGAATAACACTCTATCCGTGTGGTATTTGTAAAGAAACAAAGTGTTTGTTAAAAGTAGGTGTTTTTATTTTTTTTTCAGTGCCTGCATTCCATAAAAGCTCCCAAGGGGAAATGCAAATCTTGCAGGGAACGGTGTTTGCTTTCACTGCAGCAGCAGAAGGTTGCAGGGAAATAACCAGCAGTAAAAACATGACAGAAAACAGGGAGGTGAAGCAGGCTCTTGTGTAGAACAAATAAAGAAGGCAGTGACCCAATAATAGTCATAGTCCTCGGTAAGGGTTCTCCTCCTCCAGGGCTTGGACCAGTGCAGAGCAGAAGTGGTGGATCCTGTCCCCCATCCCACCCCAGGGACTGGCTTGGGTCATTCCCATGGACGTGAAGAGGGAAAAGCTCAGGGATTCTTGAGGGCAGTTTCACCCCTGCTTTTTATGTTACAGGAATTATTTATATTCCTGGTGAGGGCCAATGGCCTCATAATATCCTTTTGTGTACAACTGACCTGATCTAGAGACCACTGAAATATTTCGAAAGCCTTCTCTTGTTTTCAATGTAGAATGGACTAGAGCCTCACAGAAGCAGAAATCAAGCTTGAGATTAGTTCAAAAGAAAGTCTGGCATTTCAAAGAGGTAATCCTGATGAAATATGAATTAAAATAAATACAAGGTTTCAATAATAATTAATAAAACATGCTGTGAATACCTTATAAATGACTGATACATAATGAATGAGTCATACAAATGTATTCATTAGCTAAAATTATCATACATAATAATTACATTTTCTGAAACATTTATGACAGGGGGAAAGTCTTTCCTTGGATATATTTGTGGAGCTTTTGCTAACTTCAGTGCAGACACACGTGTGTTCTCAAGGCTGGAATGTGGCCCTGAGTGTGTGGGTATTGTCACACTAATAATTCTGGGAAGGGACTTCAGTGCTCTAAGAAGTATATAAATTCCTCCTGCTGTATTTTTTATTTAAAAACCATGCTGTGTGTTAAATGAAATTCTGTAGCCCAAGGAATCTTTGCTGCAAACCTCTGCATAAGTGAAAACTGCAGGACACATGATTTATAGGAATTTTTTGTTGTTTTGATTCAGGTTTCTTCGACTTCAGCTGTCCACATATGAAGGCACATAACATCCATGAGCATATTGCTTAGCCAAGTGTTTTATTAAATTTTCCTCTGGAGTGAGTGAGGACTCTGTTTAGAAGCTCTTTGACTTCTGTGGGGTGCAGAGCTCCAGAGCTGATCCCAGGGATGATCGGTGCTTCTGCAGCTTTTCCTGGCCACGACTTCCAGATGGTTCAGAGGGACAATGAGTAGTAAAAGAGCCTGTTTGGTGTTCCATCATATGAAAATCTCCTTCTGTGATTGGGATATTTTCTAAAATCTAGCTCTTGTCCAGGAAAGTTGTGCATAGGTGCTGCTGTCAGTAGAAAGGACATCTGTCCAAACTGACTTTCAGGTCAAACTAAAAAATCTATACATTGAACTAAATTCTCAAATGGGCCCAGCAACTGCCATCATGGTTTTGTGTCAGTCCCCTCGGGTGCCTGGCTCTCTGCAGTGCCACTATCTGTGTGATCAAGAGACCTGTCTGCCCAGTGCTGAATTTTCTCCAGCTCCTTGTGAGAGATTATCCTCCTAGGCATGCTTACAAAGAGGATGCTTTCCCTCCCTGGGAGAACTGGCAATATCAGATGGGTGTGCACCATTCAAAAGTTAAGCAGAAATGGAGAGGAGATCAAAGGTTATCAACAGCAGCGAGCTTTAATGAAGATTGTAGAGGAGAAAAGTAAAGGCTGATTTCAGGACACGGCCATTGTATTCAGTTCCAGTTACAAAATAGGGGAATTTGAGGATCAGATATGCAAGTGCAGGTGGTGGAGGACTGTAGCAACACAGTCAAAGAGTTTGAAAGAAATCCAAAGATTTTTTTTTTTAAGAACAAAATACTTATAATTTATTCACTTGGGAAATGATATTCCTTTCCTGTCTTATCAACCGATCACATTTCTTCCCCTGTGAAATCTGACCCCGGGGTGGAAGGCACGAGATAGTGCAGACGGAGGGATTTTGCTTTGCTTCCCCAAAATGAGAGACGTGCGCTCCCTGTGCTGCAGCCCGGCGATCCCGCAGCCCTGGAGCAGAGAGCCTGAGCGACGCGAGGAAAGATCCCCAACGCCTTTTCTGCGAGACCTGTGAAATCCACACCACGCATTTCTCGGGATCCTTTCAGCAGACTTCCTGGACAATTACTGCTCCAGATTAATAAGTGTGTTTTAAACACAACGACACGTGTCTAAAATAAACACGCTTTTTTTATTAATTGCAGAAATTTGCTGTGACACTGTAGCAGAGCGGCTCTGGCGTAACAGGTTTTAGGATTTGATTACAGCACCATCTACTGGGTATGGAACTTCTCCTTTCCCCAGAGCCTCTCCTTTGCAGTAAAAGTCGAGAATCACTTTCACAAGACGATTCAAGGGAAAAAAGGTCATTTCATTAAGGTCTAAACTCGAACGCTCTTGAAATCAGTACCAAGACTCATTACCTGCAGTGGGATTCAGCTTTTTCTGGTGATGCTCACCTAGAGTCATATTTAAATCACCATCTTGGACTCAGTGATGAAAAACAGATCTAAAGAGTGAGACAGAATGTTTGCTGAAATACATTTCTTGTAATTATAACAAGATATCACCCATTTAACTAACAAGGGCATTATAGCGCTTAGTGGGTGTGCCTAGGCAGGTAGGCGTGAGCAAATAAATGTGATGTCCTCAGGCAAACCACTGAATGGCAGCAGAAAGCGCTGAATTAATTTAAAGAAAGGAATTTTACTTAAGGGATTAATCAGTTAGACTTAATTCATAACACGTAATAAGAATCCCTTGTATTACTTGCAAAAGAAATTGATTTCCTCCTGGAGAGGGGATATGTTCAAAAGCTGATTAGTGGAAGTAATGTTTAGAATATTTGCATTCCCCAATGATTGTTAATTTTGCACGTAATCCAGACTCCCACTGACTTTTACAGCGCTCTAAGTGTTCTGGACAGAACCCTGCTATGGTCTGGGGAGTGCTGGATACCATCTGTCAGCACCACGGTCCTTCTGTGGTAACTGCTCAAGGGAGCTGCTGCTCAACAGAAACCTCTAACGCAAAATCTTCTGTAGTAGATGGCATTCTTATTTTGTGCCCATAAATGGATTTCTTGTACCCTTTATCTGGGACACTTTGGGGAAAGAATGACGTGTAGCTGTTACTAGCAGAGCTGGCAAAAGTAGGAGCTGATTCAGGAAGTTCCGTCCTGTTGGAGCCTTGGTCCTTGGGGCAAAACTTGGTTTTCTGAACCACCTGGGTGGCAGATGTGGGATCCAAAAGCATCCCACAGCCCTTCTGCTCTCCCTTCCCAGTTGCTATTCCATAGAAACCCTGGCCACGGCACTGTGCTGTGATGGATGAACGAGAACAAAAAGTCTCCTCCTGAGTGACCTCGTTCCCCATCTCATCGAGTCAGGTGCCACTTTTAAACTGGTATTGTGGAACTATATGAACAAACCCCAAAAGGTTGTCTGAGTCCAAAGAGGGCAGCTCGCCTGCTGTTTTCATATACTGACACTTGATTAATTCCTCCTTGAGCTATTCTGTGGTGTTGGAAGACAAGTTCACACCTCCTAATGGAAAAACAAAAAAAAAAACAAAAAAACCCCCAGAAATAAACTAAATTCTACTTTGAAATCACACTTATGTGGGGAAATACAAAATCCTGTCCAGGTAAGAAAATGAAATCCTGTGTACCGTGCAGTAAATGGCAAAGCCTCACATGTGGTTGTTGGGAATGGGCTCTCTCTGCCACGTCATGTGTGGGATTATTTTTGTTCGTATCAGAACAGTCAGGAATAACTGCCAGATATCTGGGCTGAAGAACAACTGAGAGGGGTGGCCTGAGCAGCATCCTCAGCATCATCACCTTTCCCTCAGCATCTGACGGTGGGTGGCAGCTGGCAGAGCTGCAAGTCACCCTTACCTCTCACCAAATCCAAGCACGCGAGCCCAGCAATGGGATTACTGCTGGCCTCAGCTGTGTGCACTGCTGGCAAACCATCCAGGGCACCTCCTTTGACTGAACAGGGCTCCAGATCTCCCTCAGGTTCTACCAGAACATTTCACCAGATCTCTAGACTTTAATTTCTGCAGTTAAACCTGTTTATCCTATTTTTCTGTGAAAGGCTTCAACATGTCTGAAGGCTGTTACATATTTCTGCTTGGACCATTGAATTTCTGTATTTTTACCCTGGTGAAAATCCCATGTGAAATTGTATTCTTTGCGTAAGATGACCTAATAGCTCATGCAAGATTGTTTTAGTGTGAATGAAGGATGAACTCAGCCTCAATCCAAGCTCTTTGTGGTCACGTTCATGAGGGAGAAGTTGTCAAATCAAGCTTCAAGTTTTGAAAATGTTCACATGCAAATCCTTGACATATTCCAGTGAAAAACATTTTATATTTGTACAAGTATGAACACAGCAGTTGGACCAAGTTATTGATTCTTGAGAAATTATTGTCTGGATATCATTAATTTGTTTTATTAGTTTTTTTTTTTCCCCTGCACATATAATTAGTAGAGGTCTCCACTGGATAGGGTAGTGGTGCAACAAGACTTTGGTTTGGGGTAATAAATTGTAGAAATTTGTTTCTTTTAGTCAATATCAACACATTTTGTTATTAGGTGCTAAAGTCTGAATGCTGTATTTCAGGATCCTTTTGAAGTCCATCTGTTCCTAAAGGCTTATGAGCCAGTTTGGAAGTAAATTGTTCATTTCGCTTTGATGATAGTAACGGAGAGCTTTTGGTGGCCAAAAAAATAATTTTTAGATGTCCTTTGCTTTTTGGTAGTCTGCTGTGGCAGACAATGGAGTAACCCCAGGTGAATGCAAAGGAAATATGGCATGATAAAAAAGTGATGGCAAAAGGAGTTTTTGTCTGTCTCTCTATTTCTCCATGATCTATCTACCTGTAGATTCACTGCAATTCACTTCTTACTTTTTTCTTGCTATTTTAAAAGCATATTATATATATATTTAGCATTAGAATTCACCTAGGGGTTCAGTAATCTCCTAATTTTTTAATTCTTGCTGTCCTCTGAAGCATGTGGAGAGCTGAAGGAAAATCTGGGAGAGCTGAAGGAAAACCTAGGAGAGCTGAACCTTTCCTGAGAGGCCTTTTAGCTTGATGGAGAGCACAGGGCTGAGGGTGATTGTGTGGATGAGGACGGTACCTGTGGTGACAAATGGCAATTCACTCACGTTTGGCCGCCTCGCCCGACAGGGACTTCACACTTGTTATTTTCAGGATTATTTTGTCCCACATTCCACCTGGCAATAGATCCTTTCTGAGAGGTATTCTAACACATTTTTCTCAGAGGAGACTGAAACCAGTGGAGGAAACGGGGCTGCCTGATGAAATGTCCTGCTTAGTTCACCCGTGGTAGAATGTTTAAACCCAGCGCCTCCAAAACGGAACATCTACACTTGTGAGAGGCAAGTGGCCTCGCCTGTGCCCTCAGAGAGGTGTGGAAAGGAATGATGTTTGATCTGAGGCGATCCCATGAAAAATATTCAGGACCACGGGAAGACGAAACGCCTCCTTCCATATGTATGAGCTTTACTAAGCTAGTAATCCACAGTTTAAAGAAGTTTTTTTAAATTTAATAAAGAGGTTATTTTAAACTTAGATCTGCAAAACACTCATACCTCCAGCACATTGCCTCAGTGAAATATCCCTCTACATGAAAATATAGACAGTTAGTTTTTTTCTTCCAAAGTGAAACACTGCAAGGTCTTTCATTACTGGTTTATTATGCTTTCTGTATCTTTGCTCATTTTTCACCAGTATTGCATTAAGTATTGATATTGATTTCTTGTAAATGGTACTGAAATGGATGGCTCACAGTTTTTGTTATTGTTCTGTAGCACTTGTATGTAATTTATTACAGCTGCAATGGAACCTGCCCCTTGCTGCCAGGGTTTAAATTAAATGTGCCATGTTTTGGCCCCTAGTAGTCACACACATTTCTCATTCTGGATCTGAAAGTGTTATGCGCACAGCAACTTTTTTAATTACTTCCCTGTATTATTTAAAAAGTTTATTTCAATAATTTTGGTAATTAATATGTAATATATCGGTTGAATTAATGGCATTTTTCTTTTTCATTACAGAGACTAATTGCTGTCCCGTAAAAATAACATGGAGTAGCTGGTAGTCATGACTGGCTTTCCTCTTTCTGGGACAAAAGAGGGGAAATCAGGTCATAACATTTTCAGTAAGTGTCGGATCTGGGTCTTTACTTGTGCATGGACTCTAAAAAAGGTCATAATGAAAAAAAAAAGGTATTGATGATGAGGAGGGACAGTCCAGCTGGAATGGCACTTCTTTGAACCACGCTTTGATGCAGTGGACTAAATTTTGGCACAAACCTTGACTTGGAACCCTCAATTAACTTGATTTTATGAGAATAAAGCTGCAGCACCGACAAAAATGAAGTAAAAAAAAAAAAAAGAAGTCCCCGCACCAAATATCTCTGTATGTGAGGTTCCTCTATGGAAGGTTTGTAGAGAAAATAATATTGAGAGAACACCAGTGGTTTTAAGAAAAAAACCCCAACTGATAGAGCAGTATCAACACACTGATGCTGAGAGACACTTTTTGTCTATTTCCCAGTTTTATTTGCTGCTATTTCATTAGAAATAGAAGTCATTATTCTGGCAGGGAGTGAACATTTTTTGACTCTGCCCATGGACAATCTTCTGCTCTAGAATTTGGAAGGATTGGGATGAAGGAAGGGGATTTGGTGCTTTGTTGAAGGGTCCCTTTCCTCCTCTTGCTGGGTTTCTGTAGGTGCATCTCTGGCTCCGGGCTGTGGGTGTTCCAAGGCCATTAGTGTTGCTCCCATGGAATTGCACTGGTGTAAAGCACTTTTTACTTGTAACTCGTTCCAGAAGTCATTTATAATGAAACGTGGAGCTTTTCACACAAGATTAACTGAAACCCTTTACAAAAAGTCTTAGTTCCAGTTCACTGAATAAATCCAATTGCCATTTCACAAGCTCTTCTTCGGCATTTCCTCCCCTTGATTTGAGACATCCCTTACTCTTCCCCTGACAGCTTTAAATAGGTCTGTCCCACTCAGTTCCCTCTGCTCATTCTGGAGAGTGGCTGGACCCCCCCACGCCCTTTTAATGGAGGTCTTTGGAGCAAAACAGGGATATTTTCACACCAATCACATTTCAAAAAATTCAACATCTATGCAACAAAGTGGCTGAAGTCACTGTTTTTAAGGCTGATGTGAACACAAAGAGGACACAGCCATAATTCCTAGGGAACTCAAGGTGTCAGCAAGGCAGGGAATTCAGTCTGCTCCATCACCATGTGTGTGTTGGGAAGGGCTCTCATGAAATGACATTGCAATTACCAAAAAATGGTCTTTAAATCATAAAAGCTTAGAATCACAGAACAGTTTTGGTTGAAAGGGACTTTTAAGTCTCATCTAGTCCACCCCCCTGCAATAAGCAGGGACATCTCCAGCCAGACCAGGCTGCTCCAAGCCTGGACACATCCAGGGATCCAGGGACAGCCACAGCTTCTCTGCGCACCCTGTGCCAGCACGTCCCCACCCTCACAGGGAACAATTCCTTCCCAAAATCCCATCCATCCCTGCGCTCTGGCTATTTGAGGCCATTCCCAGTTGTCCTCCAGGCCCTTGTCCACAGTCCCTCCCCAGCCCACCTGGAGCCCCTTCAGGCACCTCAGGTCTAAGAACTGGAAGGTGCTGTCGTGATATGGGGAATATCTGCCATGCCAATCTTTCCCCCCACTCCTCATGTCTCTCAGTTGTTTCATCCTAAACAAAAGCCTATTTTAAATAGCACCAATCCGTGTGTAACATATCAAATAAGGTGCCAAAAATTCTTTGTTTGATAATGACAAAAATTGGTTTCACTGGACCTTAGACTTTGGCTCTCAAATCACAGCAAGGCGCTCTCCAATTTGTGATTAATTTTAGCCACTATATTCACACATTTTTGTTGCACTTATAAGATTTTTAGGAAACCTTGCCTTGAAGAGATTAAGTGGATTTATTGAGAAGATAAAGAAGAAAAAGTCATCTCCTTCTTTAATTTTTTCCCCCCAAAAGGCAAATTAACAACCCAGCAGGCTTGGTTTCTCTGTTGGAAGGAATTGCTAGTAATTTTTGCTTTATGTTAATTTTTTTAAGTCCCCTGGGAGCAACAGGTCCAGACTCCAGGACTCATATTGCAACAGTGAGGATGTGTTTTGCAGCTGGAAAAGCCTGAGCATCAGAGGTGTTAATCTGATCTATCAGTACTGGTGTCCCACACCTCAGCCCCGGTGCAGGAAATTAAAGAGTGAGATCTGCAAGGGAACTATTTCATAATGCTTTAAACAAATGAACTCCTTAACATTTTATGATCTCTGGAAGATTGTTTTGTTGGTAGCAACGCTGTCTGCAGTGGGAAGCATTTGCTGGAAAAGCAGTGGCATGGCAGCCACAGCCCAGAAAAACTGCACTGGGGACACTTACTTGAGCTTTATCATTACTGGGTAAATTACTCAATCTTTGTCAATTTGGGCTGAGTGTCATGGGAAGAACTGTCCCAAATCTAGGACTGCAGCTTGCTTTATATGGAGAAATCACTCTCTTCACCCAGTCTTCCTCCCAGGTGTCACCAGGAGCATTTCGCTGATGCGGGCAGTTCACAAACCAAGTAACCTTCTACATTTTCTCCCCGGCTTGGTTCAGAGGGGTTTGTGATGATACCTGACCATTAAAGCTCTTTGCTGGTTTACGCTATTTAGAATCTCGTCCCTTCCTTTTATACCATTTCCAGGAAATTTCAATTCCCTTCCCTGCCCCTCTGCCACCCTCTGAACCGCAGAGGGGTGGAAGGAGACATCCAGCCCTGAATCAGCAGGCTGCAGCTCTCTCTGTGTCTGCAGAGAAATAAATGCAGCCTGTGCTCAGCGAGAGGCTCCAGACTAACACCTCCCGTTAATTTCCCAGTCCCCCCAAGAGAAAAAAGGCGCATAAAAAGGAAGCAGGAATTCCTCGAGGATAACGGTAATGTACCCTCTCCACAAATTACCAGCAGACCTTTCCAGGGGCCGATCGCCTATAAAAAGCTTCGGAGGAGTCATTACAGTCATTGAGCTGCTGGGGGTTTATGACTTCTGCTCCCCAGAGGGCCGGGCAGCGGTGGCCTGATGCGAAACCCCGCCGGAGGGGCTGGCGGGTGCCTCAGCCACAGAGGGCACCCGTGGGGCAGTGGGACTTCCCAGCTGGAGAGGGATGGAGCTGGAAAACCCCAAACATCCGTGCCTGGAGAGCTGTGAGGGTCTCAGAAGCTGCAAGTGTGAGGCTTCCACCCCCTGGAGCAGGAACGGGCTGAAGGCTGCCCTCAGCGCCGTGCGGCACGGACAGCAAGGAGGAGCTCTGCCGGGTTCCTACCCCAAAGCTCCGGGGGATTTGTCCTTCCCCCTCACGTCCCTGCTGCTCAGCTCTGTGTGTGTGGCTTGGGGCTGGTGCCTGCCAGACAAGGCGTGTGACATGGTGGCGACCTTCTTGCTGGGTCTGGCTCCCTGACAGGAGAGTGCAGCCGGGCTCTGCTCCCGGGGAACAAGGGCTGGGATGGGGGGAAAGGGCCTCAAGCTGCACCGTGGGAGGTTTCGATTGGAAATGAGGGAAGTTTTTTTCACTGAAAGGGTTGTCAAGCACTGGATCAAGCTGCCCAGGGAAGGGGTAGAGTCACCATCCCTGGAAGTGTTCAAAAAATTTGTAGAGGTGGCACCTGGGGACGTGGTTTAGTGGGGGACATGGCAGTGCTGGGTTGTGGTTGGGCCACACAAATGGGTGTCTACAAAAGTCCCAAATTCGGTCCAGTTTTGACTAGGACTCCATTTTCTTTTATTTGTATCTTCTTCAAATCTTTAAATGTGAAAAAATTGCTCTGGGAATGAGCTGGTGATGTCTCCCCTTTTCCTGGCTCTTTGTGGAAGGGAGAGATGAACTGATTAAAAAAAAGGAACATTTCAAATAAACCACAGCAGATTATTTTGGACATAGTTGACCATCTGAGTGTATTGCCTATTGCTGTTCTATTTGTTACACAAACAATGAAAATAAAACTAAAAATTCTGATTGAACACAAGCTCCGTGGCAGAATAGAGATTAACTTTCTGTGCATTTTCTGCAGATGAATTACTGGTACTATCCTTGCTCTTAGACTTCATTTTTTTCCATATCTGTACTGCAATATAAAAAAGCTTACTTCAGGAATGATCTACATAAATAATTTTTAAATTCGATAGTATTCTTGTTATTTGCCATCCAACATTTTTTTTTTAATTTTTTTTTTTAAATAACCAGAACCTTGCAGTCATGTCTGTGCATCTTCACTCCAATCTTTTTGTACCTTTTTGGTTTCATTTGCTAGCAGGGAGCTACCACTCGTGTGAGAATATCACAAAATCAAATCGTATGGAAAAATACAGTTCTACCAGGAAAGGTTAACAAACAACCCATGATCCCAAGTATCTTTAGCAGAGTTAATTTTTCTTCCAGTTACAAAGACAGGAGGAAATTCAGGTATTTCGAATAGAAAACAAATCTTCAAGTATAGTACACCCATAAAATCCTGAGCAAATGTTTACTAACTACAACACCTGGAACAATTAAGATGGTGCAGTGGAGCAGGGCTTGATTTAAGAGGGGGAGCCTTGCAGATGTGCTGAGCACAATCCCCGTGTCCTCCACAGCACAGAACAACTCCGGCCTCCCTCCATCCCTCTGCTGCTCTTCTTGAGCTAATCTTGTACTTACTGATAATTGATGCTCTCCACTGAAGGGAACGGGATGGGAAAAGGTGGAGATTTAGCAGCTGTGTTTGCTGCACTTATTTGGACTCACTTTTACTCCGGTGTGTGTCGAATATGGGTCAGACCTTTCACTGTCCAGTAGTGCAGGGAAACTGGTATTCCATTAAGGAAAGGCGTGCAAGTGGTGGTGTTTCATCCATTTTTCTGTCCAGATGCATTAGGTGATTATTTATAAAAATCTATCTAGATGTAGAAGTTCTTATTCAAAGTTAGTTTTAGATTCACGCTTCCAAGGAAAAACAGGATCGCAGTTTTCTCTGAGCTCCTTTCACGTTTTCTTTTTTTTTTTCTTGATACCACCTCGGGCAGAAGGGAGGTGCCACGGGGAGGTTTCTGAGGGCAGTGGAGGACAGGACTGGCAGAAGGCCCCTTTCAGTACCTTCCCTGTGGGAATGCAGCACACACAGCCTTTTACAGGAGCAGCCCCTGAAGTCCTTGCCACGTGTCAGAAGGGAGCTGGGTGTGAAAATAAACCTCACCCACTGACAGTCCATGGAAGGGAGCAAACGCAAACTTTGTGTTTGTCCTACAAACCTGAGCTAAGCCATGCCAGGAGAGCAGAACAAGCTGCTCTCAAATGAATCTGTTTATCTGTGTTCATAACTTTATGTGTGTCTCTTGAACCACTCATGGCTCACCCCTCTTCCTCTTCCTCGAGGCAGCCTGGAGAAATCAGGATGCCCTCAGTGCTCCCAGTCCAGGTTTTGGCAGAATATCACATAAAAAGAAGCGATTTCACAAGTGAAGAACTGAATTTGAGGATTCCTTGCCTGTGTGAGGTTCTGCTCTCTTTGGGATGGGGAGGTGATGTTACCTGACTAAGCCTTGCTTGGTGGGTAAGTGGTGAAGCTGCACATTCAGCACCAAATCCCAGATGTATCAGAGAATTATAGACAAAAAACCCAAAACACCTTGTAATTGGTTTTAGCAACTGTGGGACAGACAAGGAGAGGGTAGGCAAAGGACTAAGTCTGATAAAATTATTATGATTTTATAAATGGTTTTCAAAATTCCAAACGCCTTCTCAAGGATTGATTTTTCTGTCAAGACATTGGACAAGATTTAATAAATCATTATATTCATGGGAACCCTACAGCCAAACAAACCCTAATAGATATGTATGTATGTGTACATGAACTAAAAAGTAATTTTTTAAAAAATAGCTTTCTTTATCCTATTGGTGGAAAACAATCTTGTTGAAGAAAGCATTTAGGACAGTATTGTTTTCCACAGGGCCTCCATCATGTCCTTGGAAAAGGATGCCCCAGGTATTTTGCAGACAGGGCTTTGCATGCCAGGCATAATAATCTGCATAAAATCTGCACAAGATCAGATTAGATTGAAGCCTTCTGGAATTTCAATCTTCCTCCAGCCTAGCATGTGCTTGGGGCAATCAGCTCTAAGATCCCAAAGACGTTGCAATGACTAATTAAATAAAACTCAGCAAAACATTGTATATTTTGGCAATTTATTTTACATTTTTGTGTAGATATGGCTGAAATATATAGAAGGAAAAAAAGATATAAGCTGTCTGATAAAAACACTATTCCAGTTAAGCAATAAGTATTACTTCATTGCATTTACATTACATTAACAGCAGACCTGGTTTTGTGAAATTTGGGTAAGAAATCGTAGAGAATTTGTGAATATCTTATTTTTCCCACAGGGTACTCCCAGAAATAATTCCTGGCCCATTAAATGTTTGCCTGTAGGGAGCACCTGGCAACTTGAAATTTAAGAGGTGCTGGTTATCCTTGACTGGACATATCTGCTATATCAAATTGTTGATTCAGTGTCCTGTAGCCAGGTTTGCAAAGCAAACTCCTGCCCTTACACCGGAGCTGACTCCATGGGAGGGAAGTGGGAGTAGAAAATCAGGAAACCAGAGGAGGGAAACCAGGGAGTAAACCCTGTTTGTGTTCAGGAGAATAGCCACATTTTTTTTGGCTTGCTACTCAATTCTGTTCCCCCATATTCCTCACAGAGGATTAGATTTTCTAGCTGATGACAGTACTTTTTTTAGAAAAATAATGTCTTCAATGTATCCTCTCTGGAAGTCTTGCTTGGTCTAAATATCGATTGGATTTTACTACCAGCCAAGGTCAGAAACCAAAGAGGTTCTTGCTGCAGCAAGCTGTATATTAATCTCAATATCATCTAAGTACCTAAACTGTTATTGGAATTTGATGATCAATTACATCTTTGAAAAGTACTTAGCATGACATTTGTTGGACTTCCATATTTCGTGTTCTACAGTCACACCTGATGGTTCAATAACTGGAAAAATACCAGCAAAGGACCTCGTCAGTTCTTTGTGCAGACAGTACCTGCTTTGTAATTCACATTTCTTGCTTTTACCCACATTAATAGGCATTACACACCATCAGAAGGTTTCCTTGCTGCTCACTTGCATTACATTAGAGAACACACTGCTGTTACACATATTTAGGCAGACAAACACACAAAACCTTCTTCCAGAAGAATATTTCTTAAATCCTCACCCTGCAGCCTTCACATTTGGAAATGCCACCATTAAGTCCAACTGCAATGACTCAGCCTGTTCCTCTGCCATTAAAAGCTCTGCTCTGTTCTGGGGGAAGTGCAGGGTTATTTGCTCAGCCTGGCCACAGTGAGGAATGGCTGTCACAGTTTTTTTTCTGTTCCAAGCTAAACAAGTGTTGTAGAAGTACAGTGGTAGAATCAAAGAATGGTTTGGGTTTGAAGGGATTTTAAAGCTCCTCCAGCTCCACCCCCTGCCATGGACAGGAGCTCCTTCCACTATCCCAGGTTGCTCCAAGCCCTGTCCAACCTGGCCTTGGACATTTCCAGGGATGGAGCAGCCACAGCTTGTCTCTTCAAAGCCCATCCTCCAAAACCTTTTAAATATTTACCCGTCCATTTCCTTCCTCACTTGCTTCCCAAGAGAAGTTTCAGTGAATTAAAATAACTTGCAAAAAAAAGTTCCCAGGAATCAAATCAACAGATGATACACAAAAGTTACCACAGCACGAGGCCAAGGCTGTCACAAGTATTTATAAATATTTAGAGCAAAAGCTTGTGTCAGATCTGAAAACTACACCAAAATTGAAGAACAGTTCTTAGCACACTCTTAACTTTTTCTCTGTCCATTCTTTATTAAATGGTGAGACAGGGAAAAAATCACAGAAGTCAGTAGATTGTAGATAGACTTAAAAATCATGGCTTGATTTACCAGCCAGCCACAAAGATGGTCCTCACTTTCTGTCTTAACTTGGGGTTTTTTGTTTTATTTTTTTCTTGTTTGCTTGTTTGTTTGAGGGGTTTTTTTTGTGTGTGTGTGTATTTTTTATGTTGTTTACTTGAACCAGTCTGGTATTTCTCTGTTTTAATTCCTAAGAATGACCAGCAATGAGAGTGATGCAGAACCTTTGCTTATTTTAAACATCATCTGCCATGACATCATTAAAAAAAAAATCAGCATCATTACAACTGCAAGGACCTTCCAATTTTCAAGCACATAAAGCGTGATAAGTGAACTTCTCTCTTCTGAAATATGCGTTGCCCCCTCTGAACGAGCTGGAAAGAAAGCAGAAAGGATGGATTTATCAGGCATCAAGTTCAGCCATCCAGATGTTGCCAAGCTCGTTTTTGTCGCTGGCTGTAGGTAATTTTGAAATGGTTTGTAAATTTAATTGACCATGTATGAAGTGTGCACAGGCCGTGCACAATCAGCAGCATTGCCAGGATTAGCAGCTCTATTTCTTAGCTAAGCAGGTCTAATGTGCTTTATTGGAAGCAAAATACACCCTGAGGCATTTTAAACACAGCAGTCAGGTAGGGTGAGACTCACTGCAGGGAATATGTTTTGACTAGGTCAGAAATGCTTTTTTGGGCTGTCAGTCACACCAGTTAAACTTTGGGCAGAAATTACCTGTTGTTGGTACCTCAGTGCCTCAGGAGAGGGGAAAGGAGAATCCTGGAATATTTGCTGTTGGTGGGCAGGTACTCATGTTAGGTAATGCTACAAATCGAGGCCTGGAACCTCCTGCCAGTGGCTTCTTTTATATTTTGTGGGTGTTGTAATTCACGTGGTTCATTAAATGCTGTTATACAGCGCTACGATCTACACCTGACCTTCAGAGGATCTCAAGTCTTATAATTAGATCACTTTAAACCACTGTTATTTATGTAGGATTCCTTAATTATAGTCAGGATTTAGAAAAGGAAGAGAAAAAACTCCAGAATTTTAGATTTTTCTATTTCCTTCGTCCCTCTGTTCACAGTGTGGAGAGGTGGCAAAAAATTTGGGAGCTATGCCTTGAAAAGTCTGGATAAAACCCAAAATGGCAGTCAGAAATGAAGTCTGTTATTATTATATAATATTTCTGGTTGATGCAAAGCAAATCTTTCTTCATCTTCTCTTGTGCTTGTTTTGCTTGGGATATTTGATTTTTTTTTCTTTTTATGTATTTACCACTTTTCTGTAAACTCCTATTCCAAAGATTTATGTCAGAGAGGCAATTTTCTTCCCAACAAGAGACTTATCTTTTTAGTCACAACAGCAGGTCCCCAGAATATAGCTTATTGCAGCAGCACAGAAGAATAAGTCAAGAGTTATCACCAAGTATAGCCAATTCAAAAAAAAAAAAATTTTTTTCCGTCTTGAATTATTTTTTCAGCTCCAAATCCAGTTTCTGAGTTACGGTTATGAGACTCCCAGCTCTAGGCTCAGTTCTAACTAAAAAATTTCAAGAAATCATAGAACTATTGTGTTGAAAACCCTTTCAGAAATTAAAGGAAAACATACAGCTGTTGAACTGATGCCTTGGAAATGCACCTTGTAGCCCTCATAAAATGGGTCTCACGTGAAATGTTCGCTCAAACTCACACAAATACTCAAATCACTCTTTGTTTGTCGCTGACCTGTATCTTTTAAGCTTAACCCACACTTGCAAGAGCCCAAAGGAGTTGTATTTGGAGTCTGGTTGTTCAGGTACCTTTCTACCCTAACTAAGCAGAAACAGTCTTCAAACAGGAGCGACTGCATCACTTTTTCCATAAATACATATTATTGTGCAGTAGAAAACGATGACTTTATTTCACCAGGCTCTGACGATCGGCAGGTGGGTTTGTTCATCCCTCTGGCTCACGGGTGTGGAATGGTTTGGATGGTGTTGGGACACAGCTGCAGAGCACTTTGAAGAGCCAGGCGTGGATTTTGCTAAATGTTTTCTTAACCAGGTAAACAGATTTACGTAATTGCAGTAACATTTCATAATAAATAACCAGAATAGTTGTTAGGTAATTTCAAGACACAGTCATGACTCCGAATAGCCCCGGTGGCTGACGGAATTAGAAAAGGAAACTCGAATCCATCTTTAGAGAGGAAAGGTGCTGGCTCCTGGGTTCCCGTGGAAGGCAGGGAGATCCCAAAGGGATCCTGCTGGGCATTGTGCCCCTGAGCAGTGCCTGTGGCAGGTGTGGAGCTCAGGGAGCTCTGCCAAGGGCCTGGGGAAGCTCAGGTAACTCCAGCCCTGCCGTGGTGTGATGTGCAGCAGCAAGAGCAGGAGTGCCAGCCTGCAGCTCCACTGCAATGCAACCTTGGAAAGGAAGGGCTTTCGGGAAGGGGAAGGTGTCCATCCAAGCAGGATTTAGGATTTTAACTACAGAGCTAATGGGAAAGATTCCATAGGCATCACACATGTGAACAAGACGCTGGAAATATTAATAAAAGTATCAGTTTGCAAGAGCCACCTGTAGACTGAGGGGTGTCATCAGACACCAAGTCATTTAATTAAGTCCAAAAATTAAGCCTGGGTAACTCTTCTGTGGAAATTCTATAATGCTTTGCTCGTTGTTTTGAGCAGACAGCACAATCTTCATTCAGCATTTGAAGTCTGTGGGGAAAATTCTTTGGGATTTCAACAGAAAACCCCTCTTCACGTGCCTGAGGCAGCACCTTGACATCGAGGGGCATCCAAGGTGGAGTTCATTCGTATCTAGAGACCCAGCAGGAGATCTCTGTGTCATTTAAATCCAAATTAAGTCCTCTTTTAAGCACTTTAACGTGATCTGAGTGATGCAAAGGCCTTGTTGCACACTCAGTGAAATTATCATTATTATTATTGCTATTATTGTTGTTGTTGTCATTAAAGTCTACTTTAGAAAAGCTAAAGCAAGCAACCCATGCAGGTAATACCAAAGCAGTGGGAAATGGAAAGTCCCAAGAGTCTGAAGAATTATGTAGGATTGGCTGTATAAACCCTCACTCTGCACTATGACAGGATGCACTGGGTGGCCCACGGGTCCTCCCTGATCCCACCACCAGCAGCTTCCTGAAAGAACTTTTCTTTCATAAATCCCTGTTGTATCAGGCATCAGGCATTAACCAGGCATGTCTATCTCTGGTTTTTTCCCTTTATATAATACAGTATGTTTATTAAATTTTCCCAGTCTCTTTTGAGTGCTTCCTGCGTCAGAATTGGCAGCATCCTGCAGATGAGGAGATGGCATTGTAACATTTTCCACCCTTTGCTCATAAAGTCATCTGCTTTTTTCTGCTTTGTTGTATGTGTGCATCACCAAGGACTTCTTACCTCCTCTGAATTTTCTCCTGACTCAAAAATGCTCTGTTAACTTCCTTGTCAAACTCTTGTGCACCGTCACTGTTTCTTTCAAAATGCACTTGTGTTTTTGCCTTTTGTACTGATAAAATACTTCCAGAAACTCTATGCTGCTCAATTTTGAGAGTCTAGGGATTTATCTTATGCTTTAGAGATGTCCTCATGGATTCTTTGTATGTTGTCAGTGTGAATCCCAGATAAAGGGTATCCAAAACTAATGCTGAGTTTAAGTGTAGGAGCAATCTTCGTGAGTCATGAACTTAGTATTAGATATTCCCTCTAACCACCCTTCAGTTTTGGTGTCCATCTATACTCAAAGCCAGGACTGATTCTCCCTCTCTTCTCCCCTTGTTTCCCCTCCCCTTCCATTTTGTTAATAATCTAAAAGTTGTGTTGTGGAGACAAGGACAGCTGATGCTCACAGCTGACCAAAAACCAGGCTGCTTCTGTAAGATAAAATCTTGTTTATTTGATAGGCACAGATTCTCATATGTGTGTGTATTCATTTCTTTGTGGACATCCTCTCTGAATAGCAAAAAGCTGCTGCAACCAGACAGGTCTTCATGGGCAGAGGTTGAATTATACACAGGAGTAATCCAGAAACTTCTGAACAAAATTTGGATTTTGTGAAATGTGTCCATTGCTCCAACAAAGCAGCGGATGGCTGTTCTTCAGTGGAGATGGGAGATGACAGCTAAACTCAGACCCATCTTAAATTTCACAGACACCGGGCAAAGCTTTGATATCTCTTTTTTTATCAGCTCTCACTGTCGACATTCTGGTTTAGACCTTGTATTTTAGTTTTCCCTATGCCATGACAGGAAAAGGGGGAATGGCTTTAAACTGACCGAGGGCAGGTTTTGTTTGGATATTAGAAATTCTTCCCTGGTGAGGGTGGTGAGGCCCTGGCACAGGTTGTCCAGAGAAGCTGTGGCTGCCCCTGGATCCCTGGAAGTGTCCAAGGCCAGGCTGGACGGGGCTTGGAGCCACCTGGGGTCGTGGGACGTGGGACACAATGTGCAGTGGTGTTCGCTGCCAGCAGTGCTTTCCTTCCTTCTCTTACCCTCACCTCACTTTTAGTTCTCACTCTGTAAGAATAAAATAAATGCAATGCAGCCTACATCAACAGGCCTAGAAATTCAAAAGCATTTTTAGCAATGGCAAAAAAAATTGAATAACTTCAGGTGATGCTTATGGTTCCTAAAAATGCAAGTATCAACGGGTAAGTTTTTTGAAAATTGAATATAAAATCATAGAAAAATGCTTTATTTGATTCTCTGTTTATGGGAAATTCATTTTATTTGACTTTTTTATTTGTAATATCAACTATATTGCAGAGCAGAGTTTCTAGGTGCTCCCCTATGGTACCATTCTTCTAAATTATTAATGCCGTACTGTTGATATATTGTCAGCCTTGTACATACATTCTATGAAAATGAGTTTTACAGTAGGCTGGGATTTATAACAAAGCTTGACATATGCAGCTAATTCACCTAGACAGTCTTGTCAGTTTTAGGTTCATAAATAATTGATACTCGGGGCTTGGAGTTCAGCTACTGTTAGTGCTCCAGCTGTTAAATTTCAGCAGCATAATGGATGAATATTTGTTTATAATTTCTGTACATGGACCTGATGTCAGATCCCCAGTCTCATTTACATAGGTAGATTGAGATGTTGGAAGTGTAATGAGCACATGAAGATGATGAATTGTTTTCCTCAGTGCTGGTGCGTTTCTGTAAATGTTTGATTAGTTTTGAATGGATTACTGTTAGATTATCTGGTTCAGGGGTTAAAGTGAGCAGCTCTTTGCTCCCAAAGCTTTCGTGATCCCTTGCTGACAGATTTTAAAATTCATACAGTGATATTAGCGCTGCAAAAGTGAGGGGTATTCTTTGCAGCAGATGTTTAGTAATTAAACATACGGTTTCCCTGTTTGGAAGTTGCCTGGGAAATTTAAATCAGAATGATTTGTTTACTGTAGTTTGAGGGAATTACAGTTTCTAAAAAAATAATATACTTTTGCCCCTAAAGTGCTGGAGTTTTCCCCCCAACGACACTAATTAAAAATGAGCAAAACACACACATACCCTCACAATAATTCAGATGTTTAACGCCTTGGCCGACAGATGCAAAGCCATTAAAAACAGAGGTTCTTCTCATTTTCTCCTTCCGTAAATTAACGAGCAATATTCAGAAAAACATTTTCAGTTGGACAGCCCAAGCAGAGATGCTGAGGCAAACCAGATTTCCAACCATACCTTCCTGCTGAGCCCAGCTGGAAGAAACCGTGGGATGTGGGCACGTGTCTTACACACGATTCCCGATGACGCAAAGGGTGCGAGCGAGGAGGGGGAGCCCAGTAAGGAAATGACGTTGGAGAAACTGGGAATAAATTAAAATTAGATGTTCCCTCACCCGCTGGGACTCGGCACGTGCCACACAGCTAAAGTGGCGGTGTGTTGAAGCAGAAAATGTGGGGAGCAGACTGGGTTTGGCTCGCTGGGGGTTTATATAAAGATGGGAGGAAGAGGAGAGGGTCGTCCCATTCCCACGTGCTTCTCCCAGCCCTGGTGACACAGGGAATGAGGTGGAAACTGCGCTGTTGGGGGGAAAAGCCTGCACCGCCCCCTCTGAGCCTGCTCACCCTTTATATCCCTGCCTTTCTCCCACTCCCCCCACGCCACCCTCCGAGCAGGCGGCCCTTGGACCAGAAGGTCTCAGGGAGCAGCTCCTTAATGCAAAGATTTAGTGGCCGCAGCTCCGCCGAGCCGAGGCCCTCGCCCGCCACCGCGCCGCGTTCTGTCAGCCCCGCGCACGGCTCCCCTGGCTTGTCTGGCAATCATGTTAGTGATTATATGGGTAATGAAACACGTGCTCTTTTTGTCTGTGGCTCTGATTAATCTGCTTTCTATTTAGCCGTGATTTATGGTGCTCAACTGTTGAGGTGAGCGCTGGCCCATCAGTTCCGTGGCCTATTACGGGCGCCGCGGCGGCGAAATGCCTGCGAGGCTTGAACTGTTTCTTGACAGCCAGGCTTCCCGCTACATTCCCTCCAATCTGTTTTGCTTCCTGGTGTGACCTTTCATACAGTAAAATACATTAGTTGAATAGCACAGTCTCATTAAAAGAGTGAATTAACCGAAGAGTCTTTTTAACTAAATGACAGCCAAAGGACTGAGTGCTAATAGCCACGGGCAGTTAGAAACTTAACTCATGAATCAGGCTGTTAATACTGCTCGCTGCCTGAAGCGCTAAGGGCACCACACTCTCTGCTTGCTCTCATAAGAAGAAAAGCTCATTACTTTCCTCCTGATGGGAGAGAAAGAGTGAGCGAGCAATAATAAAGCTTGAATTTTTCAATACTGTTAAAAATGGGGCTGACAGATTGCCGACAATAGGAGCAACGGGCTAGACACTGCAAAGAGAGCCACTGAATTAGCAATACCATATATCATACAATCTAATTAAATCAACCTCAAGAATGAAATTAGTTTTCTGTGAGTGAAATGGCCTTTGAAAGAGCGCTATTAAATGAACTGTAGAGCATTAATTAAATAATTCACAGTGAGGGATTTTGCATTTATACAAAAATTGTGCACTTAATTGTCCATGCTGTATTACAGATTTGGCCTTATGTTAACAGTGTGTCTAAAGCACACTTATTGGAGCGTATCAGGAACAGCTTAACATAAATGCAGCTTATAAAGTTTTAAGAATTACCAAAGAAACTGAAGAAAAGAGGTAACAATAGCAAAAAAAAAAAAAATACAGAGTCAACCACTTTTTCACATTAATCCTGCGCACGTGTGACAACTTGTTACGTTTTTTTTTCCCCAGTGGAATGACATTAGGGCTTCTGAGTTTTAATTAAACAGAAACGGCAACTTCTCATGATGTAGCAAAAAGAAGCACCTTTAAAGTGCCTCAAAATAGCATATGCACAAAAATAGCTGGGAAAAACAGATATTTTGCTTTGGAAGAAGAAAAGACAAAGTCTTTGGTCATCAAGTTTTCAGTAAGACAAGCAAAAAAAAACCAAATAAAGGCCATGAAATCGGTTTAGTTTTTTATTTTACATCTCTGTCACACTATTACTTCAATTAAGAAATATGCCATTTTGAAACCAAAACCTTTGATTTGGGAACCGTGAAAATGAAATATTTTTCTAAAAATCTTCCCCCTGGGGAGAGAGGGGTTGAAATTAAAAAACTTGATGATGTTTTTGTCCCTTCAAATCCTGATGTTTTCATACACATATTATGGCTTGGAAATGACATTATGCTCAGTGTTATGCAATTTCGTACCAAAAAGAAGCCTTGGCTGTCAAATACACTTGACAGTGTGTATCTGTATTAAATACACTATTATGAATGTTTATAGCTTTTCCTCTGCCCCCTCTTATTTTCATGCAAATGTGTGATGTAACTTTAAAATGTGAAAAAATCTACCCTTCCATTTGGATACTTGAAAAAAATTTAAGAATGTGTAGACAATTGGTATTTTAAGCTGTTGGTCCTAATTCTTGTTCTTTTTTGTCCTTGCAAATATAAAAAATACAAAGAGAGAAGGCAGTGAGTGCTATATATTGAAATTTTATCAAAAATACATACAACCAGGGTATACTTTTCCCCAATGCTTGCAAAACCAGGCTTACATTGCTCAATAGTTCATTAACTTAAATTTTCCTATGTATTATTGTGTTTTCTTTTTTATTTTTGATTCTAATTTCTGAGAAGACCAAATGAAACCCTCCAATGCTCCAAAAGGTGACCACTTCAAAACCGTGTGGGTAAATAAAAATATTCTTCAGACATAATGAGATCCAATCAAATTAACTTCCTAAATTAAAACACAAGAAGCTGGGAGTGTTATCTGCATATTCTCTGTCTTCTTACCAGCCTCAGATTTTATCAGTGGTTTCCTCAATCAGAAAAAACGCTGTGTTTCAGCAGTCATTTACTAATAGCATAAATTTGCAGATGGCAAGAAAACTGTGAAAGTCAGGGAAGCCATGGAAGGCAGCATCTGCAGCTGGCCACCAATAATAAACAGAAGATGGAGGTGAGTGACTAGGAGGACTAATAACATTTTATAGCACGTTCCCGTGTTTGGCTGCACTTTGAGACCAAATCCCTGTGAACGACGAGGTGTAGCAGGACCTAGAAGTCATTCATAGGGCATGTGTTTGCTTGGAGCACGACACAGAGGTGTCAGAAGGAGATTTCCTAAGAGAAAGTGGAATTAAATGGACTTTCAGTATTGTGTGGTCCTGTGCAGGCAACGTGCTGGTGGAGATGGTTTGAGCACCTGTGTCCCCCGGGTGAAAACAGAAGCTCTGCCTCTGTCACGTCCGTGAGGTGGAAGAGAGAAGCAGCCTGTGCCAGTTCCCAGGGATCTTCAGCCTGTAGGCCACTCTTCGTGGTGACTATCCAGGGACTGCTCGGCCAGGAGAGTCAGAGAAGGGCAGCAGAGCTGGGCTAGGGGCTGGAGCACCAGGAGCAGCTGAGGGAGCTGGGGGAGCTCAGCCTGGAGGAAAGGAGGCCCAGAGGGCTCACAGCCATTTCCTGCTTGAGTTATATTAAGAAATCATATCCTGAACTGTGGCAGCAGTGGTCACTGCAGGTGTGAGTTGGTGATGCCCAGTGAAGTCAAAGGTACCTGAGCTGGCAGGGACAGGTCCTCCCACAGGTACAGAGGAGCTGCAGATATCCTAAAATTTTTAACTGGGCTCAATCTCAAATTTACACAAGGCTGCAAATTCTTGTGCTGCACCAGCTCATGCTGCGTAGTCTTTCACTGAAAATATTTTCTTAAATGACACTGAAAGGCTCCAGTGACAAATCATTGTAGTTTCATATTTCCATTTATTTTATTCTGAGATTTGGTATTGATATAAAACCACCGTGAACCTGTTAATGATATTTCATGTGCAGTAATGTCAAACTATTCAATCAGTCGCATCATTACCTTTCATATTAAGCATATTCAGTTTATTCAGTTGTAACAAAGCATTTCAAGCACTAAAGGTCTTCTTTCCCAAAAGTACTCATTTCAATTTCATTTCATATCATCTCTAAAAATGTGCCTTTTGTCTTTATTTTAGATGAAAGCCAAAAGAACAAATGCTTTATTACCTAGCTGAGAAAACCTGAAGATTTGTTCCTCAAAAATAAGCAACTGAAAATATTTGGGCTGTTTCATTGTAAAACTAACAGAAGGCTGAACTTTTCAGTTCCTATAGAAATTTCACAAAGGCTTGGAAGGGCTGGAGGCTTTTGTGAAATTGGTGGAAATGCCAATTAGATGTCTGGATCACCCTGCAGGCAAGGCAAAATGTAGTTTCCAGTTGGGAAATGACACTGCACTTGATCTTAGTGAAGGGCCTGAGAAGCACAGAATAAACTCTGGATATCCATATATACCTGCCTAGCAAGCTGCTGGAACTTACTGGGGGTTGTGGAACTTACTGGGCCTTCTTTTGGCAAAAAAAGGGAACAAAAGCATTTCTTTGTGAAAATGTGTTTTTGAAGTGGGTTTACAGGTTCGGGTATAAAGTAAGAAAAAGGCAATATTTGGATTTTTGAACTTTAGTTATGAGTATTATAAAAAACTATGCATGACTACAGTTATAAAGACTGGTAAATGCAAAATCCACTAGCACACACCAGGACACTAGAAATTTAAACAAAAGTAAGGCACACTGAGCAGCAAGAAAGTTCTGAACAAAGAAGTTTGATTAATCCTCAGACAGGTGTCTGACTTCCTGTGGTCCCTCTAAATTTAAGTCTCTTGGGCTGTGCCTCCTGCCTCAGGGAAGCAGGGACAGAGCTGGCATTGCACACCTTTATTGCTGCTTCTGCTTAATATCAACATCCAAGACAGTCATCACTCAAACCAAAATGAAATTCCAGAAGATTTTGATACAACTGAAAAAGCCAGAGTTTTATGGCTCTGTCCCTCACCTACTGCATTATCTATAAACTATTCCTTGTTGGAAATGAACTTCTAGTCAGCATGGCAGAGGACCAGTATGTTATATATCAATATATAATGTAAGAATGTGTCATTCAATATGCTGCAAAACTTGCTACTAAGAATTAATCATTCTCCTCCTTGAGCAGGCTCTTCAATGCACGCCAAAAAGTTGCCATTTTTGAACATATTCCCGGTCAGAAAAGTCATCTCCTCTTGTAGGGTGTGGGTCAGAAAGAAAACTAACTTTGGAATTTTAATATAGAGTTTAGCAACAGCAGAGTTTAGAAGCAAATTTTTCCCCTTAACCTCTTAGAAGGCTCTGACCAGTGGTGTCCATTTTGCCTGAAATTCTGATGGCAGCAGTAGGAGATGCTCCTCAAGGCAGAGTGTGGAAACTGCTGCAAGCCCAGGGCTCTCCTATTTCCCTGTTTTATACTCACTGGCTCAGGGACATCACAAGATACACCACAGGCAACTTTTCTTAGCATTTATTCATGTTGTCCACCAAGATTTGCCTACTGGCTTCCTGGGCTGGAAGCTCTCCTTCACAGTTTCCTGAAAGGAGGAATGCCAGAAGGTCACTGCCAACTGCAGGCCACCACCTTGGATTTAATTTAAACAGATCAACCAGGTTAAAGATGTGCAGATGTCCATTGCTGTCCTCAGGAGCTTGTGACCTGTTTAAGGGATTGAGTGACACAGGTCTGTGAAAAAAAAGGCAGAGAAAATGTGTCCTGCATGCTCTCAGGAAGAGACAGGGTGCTTGAAGCTGAAATATGGGAATGGATGGGCATCTGGGCCATCTGCCCATCACCATACCCAGGAAACAGCTCATTTGGAGAGCATCTGAACCACATGGAGCAGACAATGTCCCGTGGCAATCATTAAGTAGCCAAATGTCTCCTTAGGTTCCCTGGGCGAGATGAAAATAAAAATCAATACATGTATGATGAGACTGTTTAGAAAATTTTATCTTAAAGATGCTTGTGCTCCTTGACTGGATACATTTTATGTAAAAACCCACTAATCTAAGGACATCTCTTCCTCAGGTGTGGCAGGTGATTCCTTCTCCGACAATAACCTCATATGAATAAACGACTTGACAAAGGCCCCTCTGCCTATGGAGTTTTCCCAACCAATAATTTTTATCACTTTCCATCAATGTTTGGGTTCTTTGAGGAATTCAGCCTGTAACAAATGCGTTGTAGATGCTCTAACAAGAAAGGAACAGATGCAAGTTTAGCGAATATTGAGTTTTAAACTCGTCTTGCAGTGATTTGTGGCTGTGTCACCGCAAATATTTTTCAATGTCATTGCCTAAGCCCTGGCTGTCACTAACATGGTCAGCTGGGGAATAGAGGGCCTAACACTATGATCTCGGTATTAATGGGAGCTGTTGAGAGTGGCAAAGGTGATAAAGTATTGTTTAGTTATTGGTGCCATACTTTTGCTGCAGGACATTATTATAAAACGTTGCGGTTTTTGTCAGATTTCAATCACGTCTCCAATAACATATTTAGAAACTTACTACAAAAAATATCTTTGAGGGTTTTTTCTTTTTTTTTTTTTTGGGTCTTTTTTATCAGGTTTCTCTGATTTTAAACTGTGACTGGAACTAAGTAAACTTAGCATCATAAAGAAGAAAGGATTTCAGACTGTCTCTGAAGTCCAGTTTATTTTCAGTTTGGCTGTACTTATTTTTATGCTAATGATTTAGGTTGAATGCTTAACTCAAACTGGAAAAATAAAATGAATCCCTGTTTCATCTGAGATGGATTGGCAGCTACTAAAGGGAATCTAGTTCAGCTCCTGCTCCAGACCCCTGGATATCCGGCAGGCTATCCTTCCTCCTGCTGTGCATGTATATTTTATACTAATGTTAATGGGAGTTATGTGTGGATATTCAGGAGAGAGAGCCCACCCCATTTGGTAGGTAAATTTATGTGTCGCTCTTTTTCATTATTCCCCAGACCACTACAAGGAGAAATAGAGATATAAGATTTATAAAGCTTCCACAATATCCTGTTTTGCCAAATTGTATTCCAGCAAGGGCATGACAGGATGACTCGCCTCACCCTTGACACCAGAAGAACACAAATTAATGACTCATTGTCACTGTCATTAAGAGTAGCCGTGCATGTTTTTAAGTTGTAATTTAAAACACCTGAAATCCAAGCTTTTATTGATGGCCAAGATTGCTCCATTTTAAACCTTTTGATGAATACATTCACTGTTACTTTATATGAGGCACAGTCCCTCTTTATAAAAAAAGGATATAAAATTAGATTATGAGCGTTTATATAGCTTTTAAATATCAAGCTGTCAGGGCTTGTGCAGGTAGAAATATTATAATCGAAGAATGGCGAAGAAAGAGTTTATATTAGAGGGAGGATTTTTGAGTAAATTCATACCAAGTAGAATATAATGGAGACAGGTTTTTGCCAGTGCTTTGGCTCTGCTGACCTCCATTTGCAGCAGAGATTAGCCTGATAAAGCCGACACAACCTCAATAAAACACTAACAATGGAAAGAAGTAAATAGAAATCATATTAAGCAGCAGCAATATTGCATGAATTGAAACAAAAATTTAGGTATAATAGCCTTGGTGGGTTTTAATATTGTTCCCAATCGCATCACAATATGAATCATATCATAGTGATTCTAAATAACATTTATCATCTTTAAATCTTCTCTCCTAGAAGACAACTCACATTATTTGAGAGGGTTTTTTTGAAGAGTTCATACATAATTAAACGTGCTGGAAGCAAAGGGTACAAAATGCCTTGAGAAAGAGCAACTTTTTGTTATATGTTCAATTAAACACAACAATTACGTATTTATTGTTATTTTGCTACCTTGCAGAAGTTAAATGAATAGAATAATAGAAGGGTATTGCAGGACAGAACTCAAATAAATCCAGGTGGGAAATTTTATTCAGTTTTCAATTACTGTGGCATTGCTAAATTCTGAGCACAATCTGTAGACCATGACAAAACGAAAAGAAGATTGGTCAAAAATGCATTTATAGGGCATTAGAGGCTAAATATAACAGAAAGATGGTTCAATTCATTTTGTCAGAGAATTATCTGTCCAAGGGACTATATCTTCATTTACAAAGAATTTCTTACAGTTTTTTACTGAAAGAGTGATAAAGTTCTGGAATCATCTGCCCAGGGAGGTGGTGGAGTCCCCATCCCTGGGTGTGTTTAAAGAAAGATTGGATGTGGCACTCGGTGCCGTGGTTCGGTTGAGGTGGTGGTAGGGCATGGGTTGGACTCGGTGACCTTGAAGGTGTCTCCCAACCTGGTGATTCTGTGATTCTGTGATTCAAAGAAAAGGTTTAATCCATCACATGGATGGACTTTGCTCTTCGGGGGACTCTGGGGCTCCAGTTGCAGGGGTCCACTTCTCAGTGCTTCAGGACAGGCTGGAAATGGCCTCGGAGGGCTCCAGACTCAGAGGGCAGAGGTAGGAGATAATGTCAAACCCCCAAATTTTCACCATCCCAGCTTCAAAAAGTGATGGTGGTGACATGTTACTCCCACCCACATGAAAAGACATCCCATTGCCGGGAGGACACCAGCCTGTGTCTGTTTGAATAACAAAGAGGTCTTTATCCACCCGCAGAG
>VYZQ01022638.1:51105-56105 GCA_013400655.1 Mystacornis crossleyi | reverse complement strand
GAAAAAGTACCCGTCAGTGGATTTCAACACCCAGTGCAGCTGGTTTGGGAGGAATTGCATGCCAGATGTCTTTCTTTCATTCAAGGGTTGTAAGTTTTCCAGAATAAGATAAATATGTGCATTCTCTCTGCATTTTATGGAAATCTTCCCGCTTTATTTTTTTTTCAAGAAAAAATATAACTCTTAAATTGGAGCTTGGAATTATTCCCCTTGATCTATGAACCTGGCAGTAGAGGCAGAGCTGTTGTTCTTGCCCATGACAGTGATTTTCTTCATTGCACTCAAAAAATTTCTGAAACTTTTTTATTTAATTAGCTGCTTAATGAGTGGAAACATCCAGCAAAGACATTTTTTATTGTCATATTCAGAATGCTGTAGAAGTAGGGCTTTCTCAGTGGAAGCAAATTAAATAAAACCGCAGAAACCACACAGGACATCAGACTCAGTCTCTTCACTGGCTCTCTCTTATTGAAAATACAGATTTTATGGGGCAGAGCTGCTGGGTGGGACCCAGGTGGGGCCATGTCCTGTGACAGGAGACCACCAGGATATGAATGTACCTCTTATAGATTGGATAATTTTCCTTCTCTACCTCCTTCATTGCAATTTTCCTTCTCTACTCCCTTCACTGCCACTTCACCCACTAAAAGCAGCCCCTGAGCAGCCCCGGAATTCCAGGATTGTCCTCTGGTGCTGGAAGGACACCTGGACAGGGGTGTCCAAGGGCTGCAGGATCCAGGCGTGTCCAGCCAAAGCCACCTGTGAGTGCCTGAGCTCACAACTCTGAGGCCTGTACCTAAGTAAGAGCTTTGAGATACCACCACCAGCATAACCCTGGAGGTCAAACAAGAGGTGAATCTGATTTAGGGAGGGTTCATATGAAGCAAAGAATCCCAGATATTTATATTTGAGACTGGTCACCATCACAGCCTCAGTGCCAGTGAGACAGGGCATAGAGAACATCATGGTCAAGCAGGAAAAGGGATTTTTTGGGTAAACTTTGTGGATGCAGAGATGGGGACTTACACAGAGCATTGGCTCTCAGTAATTCCAACAGCTGAATGCCTCTAAAATATACTGCTGTGCTCATAATGTCTTGCCAGTGTTTCACATTAACCTTTAGACTATTTGAATTTAACTCTGTAAGTAAGCTGGATAGCTTTCTAAAATGGTAGATAATATAATAAAAAAGGAGCAAACGCAGATGAAGATATGTGAGCAAAGCAGTTATTAAAATTAGAATGATTGATGCTATTATATTCTGAGGTATCCTACATGTGGAGATCTAAGTGGCTGCTCTCTCTAATATGCATATGCAGCTGCTAATTGGGGGGCAGTTAGTAGGTAAACTAACCCAAACTACACAAATAAACACAGGGCAACAGGAAAGAAAAGGCTGCTCTTTGATACTCCACAGTGTGCTGGAAGATGCCATGGGCTCCAACGTCAAAATTTGTTAATAAAATCAAGGAGTTAAGCTTCCTTGTCCTAGACTCAAATGCAAAACAGGAATATAAGGATGTTTGGCAATGAACTCATTTGAGGCAGCACGACAGAGACCACAGACCTTCTGAGGGGTTCAAAAGGCTCCACTAAAAATAGCTGCCAAGAAATCGACTCAGGTTTCACACTTCTGAGTTAATTTGTACCCTCTACATGTGTTTGTAGTTCTGGATGTCCTTTGAAAAGTTAAAAGACTTTCTGCTCAGTCAGTGGTTAGCTGGGAATATCATTGCATCACATCCAACCCCTCTTTACCTGCACATCTTTAAACCAAACTGGCCGTGGCAGTGGAAGCAGAACTGGAAGCTAGAGGGCCACATCCTCCTGATTCATGAAGGTATCTCCCATTAATGCCAGTAGAAATCATGCACTGGCACGGAGAGGAGAATCCATCTCAGAGAGTTGCTGATCACCTTAGACTCACACAGCAGCGCGTTGAAATTTCCCTCATGCAAAGTATGAACTTGCTTTCCTCCTAATTCCCCGATGGATATCCCTGCCAGCCCAGGAACTCACGCCCACGGACCAGGAGTGATGTGTGGGAACAGCAACTAGCAGAACCTACAGTGATGAGAAGCAGAAATCACAGTAATTTGGAGGTGGACCTTATCTGTGGGGAAGCTGGAGGTCAGCTCCTTATTTACACAAGAGAAAGTGAAGAGAGAAATTGCCACCTGACAGAAAAGACAAACTAGAGAGAACGAGGCATAAAAGTTTTCTAGTTTACTTATTAGCACTATATGTAATTGGATGGAAGTAGCAGGTTTCAAAAATTTGTCTTACTGTAATGACTATAATTTTTTAGAGATCGAAAATGAATCTGACTAGAAAATACCATTAAACTACCAACTTGCTTAAAATTTAAAGGGTAATTCACATATAATGCTTTTATTTAATAGCCCAATTTACAAAACGTCTAAAATTAATGCAGATCTTTTCAGGACAAAATCAGCTGTAACTGCACCAACTAATTTTTGCTCATTTGAACTGAATTATTAATAAGAGAGAAATATACCATATGTTCCCAAAAGAGCTGGATACATTTATTTCAAATAAAATTGCCGTGTTTGGTGGAATATAAGAGGTTTAAATGCTTTCAGAGAAATGGGTTACTTATATACTGATTTAATAGAGTATAAATCAGACTGCATAATTAGGGACACAGCTGTTTCCTAACCTAAAGCTGCCAGCTTTTGTTGGTTAAGTTCCTTTATCACCTGCATGGCTTTAATCAGCAATAATTTGTTCTTCTTGTGGAGCAATACAAGTTAATCAATAATTTTGCTGTTTGTACTATACTGGAAAAGGGCTTTTATGGCAGGTTTAGCTAAAACTGGGCATACGTTGTCCTGACTTACTCACTTGATTTATTTAATTTTATGGTAAATCCTGATACTTATTAAAAATGAAAGTATTCTTGGTAGCTCAGTCTCTGCCTACACAGGGTACAGACATACATTGGGGTAACTTTTTAATGCACCTTCTTAAGTTTGGGCTACATTCACATTTGGCCATAACCTCAAATCCTGACTCTGTAAATAAAACTCCATGAAAACTTCTCCCCTTGGAGCGTACCTGGAGATTTCCATCCTGTCTGGTCCCAGAAACAAACAAAAAAAATGGGATAGTGAGTACTTCTCCTCTATTCAGTTTGTCTTAAAAAGTTCCTCGGCCAGATACCAAAACAAGAAGACTCTGGGCATATTTCATCTGCAACTGGAATTTACTCTCAACCAACACATCTGGTGACAACACCATGGTGTAGGGCCATGGCTTTACTCCTAGAAGGTCAACAAGGGAAAGATTTTTATAAGTTGAGTATATTTGCATCTGGTTTTCACTCATTTTGTGCTCTAATGTGAGTTTAAGTGAGCAAAACTGTATTATCTTCAGATGGGTTGTCTGAAGGGAATACTTTTTAAAACCCACATCCATGATACAAAAAGGTGGGAGACTTTCAAGTCCTTTGACATCCAGATGAGCCAAACTCCCAGGGGGGAGTGAAGCAGCTCAGATGAGCACGAAAGAAGCAAAATTTTGTTTGCAAAAGTTTTGTTTTTCCTACAGAGCTGTTCACACCTCGTATTTTCCCTCTCGCCAAGAAAGTTTAAAACCCTAATTCAAATACCATCAATCTCCTCTTGGCTTTAGAATCTTGGGATCAGGGGGATCTGAAGGAAGGTCTGCTTTGAGTTGAGATTTATACAATACATAAAATATTTTTGTTATATATTCATACAAATCCTAACTTCTAAAAATGTGAAGACACATGCATATGCATATTCTTAGCTGTTTAAATGTTGGAGTGTGTTAATCTTAAAAGTCTTGAAGGCAGAAAGTGTTATTTCTAAATGAAATCCTGAAACTGCAATTGGCCAGGTGAATGCCACTGGCTACTTTCAGCTACTTGTTGAATATTATAAAAAAGCAGCATATAATACAAATTTACGCAAATTATATCTGAGTTTTGTTATTTACATCCCATTTACCTCTTACTAATGCAAGCCTATAAATTCACCTCTGCACAAGGGGATGAATTTTCCAAAGGCTGCTGTAGCACCATGGAGGCTCCAGTAGCACTACCTTCAAGTAAGAGGATGTTCCTTGACCTGAAATGTAACTGAATTTTTATTTAGGGGTGGAGGAAGGAGATGGAAAGGGCTGTGGGTAATTCTTGATGCCAGGTTTATATTTTAAATAGTTACATTTGAAGTGCATCTGCTCCTTCCAGCCTTTCTCCTTGTCTTCCACAGGGTTACACACAGATAATCACATTCCTTCCTTTTAGAGCCAGAATATTCTTTTAAAACCCCAAAGAGACAATATGCAACTTAAAGTAGAAAATTGGCTTCACTCACAAATTATGCATTAAAGAGACTTTGTATCTCACTGTATGTCTTGCACAGAGGGAACTTCCACGTTCGCAGATTCCAGCTGTGCAAGACATAAAAATTTTATGCCGTAACTTTTACAGACTAGGAAGGACTTTCTCCATGGGTTCAGTCGTTTGAGGGAACTGCCACTAAAGAGCAAGCTCTGTCTGACACCTTCTAATTAGCTCTTGGTCCCTGCTGGCAGGCATAATGCCACCAGCGGGGACAACCTGAAACTTCTCACCAGCTAATTGAAAAATGTACAAATTCTTCTCCTTTTGATGCCTTGAGGTGGCCGCCTAAAAACAGAGGCTAGACAAAAATAAGAGAATAAAAGTAGGTATTTATTTGAAGGGCCTTCAAGGTACACCCTGGGCAATCAAAAGGCAACACCCAAGATAGACCCTGGGTCATGGGTTCTTCACACTTTTATAAGTTTTGTTCGTTTGCATATCAGGGTTAATTGTCCAATTATAACCTCAGTTAATGATGTAATTACCCCAAGAATTCCCCCCCGCTTCAAGGTTTGGGTTTACACATTTTGGGGCCTGGTGTCCTTGAAGAGCAAACCTAGAGAGGCTTTGTTATGTCTGACCAGCATGAGAGAGCAGCAGCTAACAGGCC
>VYZQ01022638.1:22791-50296 GCA_013400655.1 Mystacornis crossleyi | reverse complement strand
GCAAGGCCTCTACCTTGTAGAGACTATTCTAAATATTCTAAATATCTACTCTAACAGCAGTATACCTCTAAGGCATCACTTCCACTCAGGGCAGAAGTTAAATAGATAAATTCCAACCACAGTAGAAGTAAAGAAAACAAGTTTTGCAGTGCTTTTCTTTCCTCATTTGACAGCTCATGTCACTGCACTCTGAAGATTTCCCTAACTTGTTTAGATCCAGTGCCCGTGGTTTCCTACAAAAATCTGCCTTCCCTGGCTTGATGCCAGTATAAGAAACCATACAAATGTGGTGCCCAAACTCATCCTCCAAGTGCTCCATAACACAGGTGTGGCCACACAGACAGCAGGACATCACCATGGACATCAGCAGATACCCCAGCAATCACTCTACAATCAAACACACATCTGAACTCCTCTGAAAATAGACATGGCTGAGGTTTTGGTCAGCAGAGAGAGTCCTCAGCTCTCCTATGGCTGAAATACATGAATTTTAGTTAATTTGCCTGTTCCTTGTCTCTGAATGTGCTTGCAGCCTTATTTTATTCAGATTTCTGAGTAGGGTTTCCTAGAATGCTTTGGGTTGGAAGAGACCTTAAAGAGCATCTCCTTCCAACTTGCCAGGAGTAGGAGGCCAAGCCCACTTCAGCAGCCTCGCGTAATACTCACATTTTTCACCATTAAGAGTAAAAAAACCACCCCAAAACGCCTTTGTAAGTTTGGATGCCCAGAGATACTCCCCTCTACTAACTGGGGACTTCCCTCTGCCTTCTCAGGAAAGAGATGATCTCCATAACTTGATGATTTTATCTATAATTAATTTTAATTTTTTCCCTTACTCTTCCAAGTAGCACCATTAACGGTAATGGAAAAGTTATTTGGGAACATTTGGTTTATAATGTTTATCACATTGCTACACAATATATGTTATAGTTTTAAATCAATATGTGCAAGTAAAGAACCAGCAATTAAACAACTGCTGCTTTCTATGCACAAAAAATGTCATTTTTCTCCTTTGTATCTAACATCAATTGCAAATATATGTGTAGCTGTGGAGGCATGGCCCCTAATTCTTAATTTTGAAATGCTGAAAAAGATTGAGAAGGGCTTGTAAACAAGATATATTTGGCAATTCCTCCAGTGTACTTTGATCTATGTAATAAAGGTCAGCGCTCTGTGCTTCATTCTACATTCTCCCAAATATCTAATTGCCTAATTATTGCATTATTTCACAGCCAATTGGCTGAAAGGGTTTGTATGGAAGTGTGGCAGAATAAGAGAGCTGTCACTCTCTGGTTATGGTCCTACAGTTCTAATTCAAGAATTAAATATCTGTCTTTTCTAAAAGTCATTACATGATTTATTGGAAAATTGGTAGAAACAGCCCTGGGGGGGTTGTGCTCAAAATCTGGTTTAGAAGAGTGGCTGCTAGCTATGACTTTTGATTTTCTTGTCTCAAAATGAATAGCACTGCCTGTTTCTATGCAAATTAAATGTTTGAATGTGTTTTTAAAAGATAGATTATAATTGTTAATTTAATTGTATTTCTTAGGCAGTGAGGTGATTTGTGTTTTGATCTTTATTTCTAGAGGAAACCCCTTTTGCTACTGATTACCCAGAAGTGCAGGACTGCTTTTTTTCTGTTGTTTGATAGCCCTAAAATGTCCTGCAGAAACTGTAGGTCAAGAATTACAGCCATGGTAAATCATGCCTCATGAATGAGAAGTCATCTGTGATTTCTCTGGGGTTTTTTGGTCTGTCTTTAAAATGAGGGTAATATTCAGAAGAAAATAAAGGCTTCTTTAACATATATTGGCATAAAGATGAACCATTCCAATATATGCATATTTGTGACATTCAAGCTCTGTTGACATCCAGAATTTAGTCTGCATCAAACAGAGAGGGGGCTCTATAAATAAGCCTCAACAAAGAAATATTTTAGCTAGAGCAATTCCCAGTAATTGTATTTTTAAAAAGTAATTAAATTTCTGGGTATAAAAATGATCTCTTCCCATCATGAACCCAGAGGTGTCTCCATCTCTCTCCCCTTGATTGTTGAGAACCTGCTTGGGAAGTGTTTTGCTTTATGCAGCTTTCCATGATTTCATGGCCCAAACATCACTTTTTCTTTTAGTGATTCCCCCCTTTTCCTGTGCTTTAGGACCAAAACAGGAATAGGGGGCTCATAAGTCCTCTGGGCAGTGGAGCTGGGGACACCCAGGGGACCAGGACAAGGGAGGGGTGGTTGGCTGCTTCTCAGTAGCCCCCAGGTCCTTTGGTGTGGGCCAACAACTTTATCACCAGAATTTCTTCTCTCTGCCTCTCTGCTGACCCATCTACCTCCGTTTCTGAAATAACTGATCCACTTTTGTAGTGCCAAGGACCACAAAACGATTGCTCTTTGCTGCCCTCCCCAGAAGAGCTGCAGGAGGTAGACAAGGACTGGCTCCCTTGTGGCTTCATTCACCTCCTTCCTTCCAGGAACCGCCTCCCATTTTGTGCTTCCCAAGCTGGAGGCTCACAAAAAAATCAATAACTGCTCCTGCCTTTTCTCCCTCCTTTCCTCCAAAGTGTCTGTCAAAACCAATCATGATCATGGCTAGAGAGAAAAGGTCACAAAACCACAGGTCTAAAAGCAGGCAAGGGGCTAACTCTGCTATTTATGCATCTGATACTTTATAAGAATTATTTACATTTTTTGTAAGCCACTGGACTCACGTAATAGCCCTAAAGCTGCAAAAGGCAAATAAGAGGCACATCAGATGCAGCTGGAAGGATACAATAGATTGAACATCTCCAAAGAACTCCCATTAGAGTCCAGTGGGTCAATAATCCACAAACCAAGAAGGATTTACATGAGAGACCATCACAGCTGCTTTGGAGCCAATTTATCAAGGCAGGATCTGGCTTTAAAACTATGGTGATAGGCTGGTTTTTCTACCTGTGAAGATGCCATTCTAAGTTACAGCACGACAAATAAATGGTATAAAATTAGTAACAGGATCTTAACAGGATTATAATAGATTATTTACTTGATTTCACAGAATAACTCTCTGAGATCCATTGTATTTCTTGCAATGAAACTGAAAATTTAGAACACTACAGTATGAGCTATGAATAAGATGCACCTTTATTGAGGATAACAGAGACAAAAATATATTTTCTACAGTATTTTGGCATGTTATGCTCAAGAGGGACCTAGGGAAATAGTGTGACCTATTTTCGGGTGCAAGGAAACTGGATTGAATCTGTGACAGGAGGATGTAGAGGAGATGCTACTGTACCTTCTCCTTCAATCTCTTTGCTCAAGGTACCCAGAAATTAATTTCAGCTTGGCTGAATTCAGAGCAGCCTCAAAACTCCTCTAATTTATGGTCACGAGGACTTCCTGTGTATCAGTTTCAGTCTTTTCTCTGGCAGAGGACTGCACTTTTGCAGAGATGAACTTGCATCGAGGGAAGCAAGAGGGGGAAAAATGAGGGAAACTCCCAATTTTATTGACCTTTTTTTTTTTTGTGCCAGGACAGTGGTATTAAATGGACATGGGAAACAGCAGGCTCTATCTCCTTTTCCCCAAAAAAGTTCATAGAGTAAAAAAGCTCTACAAACATAACAGATAACAAGAAGGTCGTTGCAGCTACATGGTAAATCTGCAAAAGACTTAAACATTAAAAATTAATCTCAAGGCTTTATTATTCCTTTGTAACTCAGCACTGCAACTATCTTTGTGTGGTGGAGGGCTCTGCAGAGCTCATATGTGCTCTTATGCCTCGGCAGAATGCCATGAATTAAGGAGGGAGCGTAAACCTCGCCTTTGAATTTCCTGGCTTTTGTTAGTTTGTGTCATAAACTCAACATTATTCAAATCTCAGGTTTTGTATTTAATATTATTAAATGCCTCCTCATCAATGCCAAGTCTGTAATTGGTCACAGTGAATAGGTGATTAGACAGATAAAGTGCAATTGTGACTGCAAAAACTATCACCAGGTTTGCCGAGGACAATAATTATGTAGCTTATAATGTTTGAAAATATTGCCTAAATCTCCTTCCCACATGTTGTTTGTGATGGAAAACAATTAGACAAAGGATTCTTTTTCTAAGCTGCCTCTGATTCAGATTTGCCTGATGAATGGTCTTTATACCGAACCCAAAGCATTTGTTCCAAGTAAATTATATGTCACTGCAAATGCAAAAGGTCTGCTTCACAATGTTTATTGGGATAAATTAAATCTTCTAAAGATGGTAAACAGAAGGCCTCAATAATGATTCACTTCTGTATAGTTTAAACTGAAAAGGATGTTGCAGTTAGAAGGATGGAGATGAGGCAAACAACACTCCCTGCTTTGTGTTAACAACATAAGAGGTACAATGGGGAAATTTAATTTGATACTGATCTACATGAGGCATAACACAGCAACACAGTTTCAAATGCTACTTTTCTAATGGCAGCCTTTGAATTGCAAATTTCCACCAAACCCACCTGATTCATTACTTGAATGCATTCCCAGCCCAGTCAAGGAGTTTCTTTCCCTGCTTCCATAGGGGCAGGAGCAGGCTCTCCTTCCTTAACATCTCAGGGGGCGGATATAAAACCCGAGGGATGCTTTCCTTTGTGAGAGCCCGGAGCCTGCAAGGTGACAAGCACACAGGCAGCGTGCACGCTGTCTAGTGCTCAGCAAAAGAGGCGCTCCTGGCTTTGCTGCAGCAGCCCAATTTCTCCTCGCAGCGAAAGGTCAAATCCTAGAATAGTCCGCAGCCCTTTCGGGAGCGCTGGCCTCGCGCTCGGCAAGGACACTTCTCAAAGTTGGCAGCCGTTTGAAAACGCTTTGTCGCTTCTGTGGGCCCTCCAAAAAGCCACTAAAGGAAATGGCAATCTTCCCTTTACAGCTCTCGGGCTCCCGGTGGAAAAGCGCCGTGAGGATGGCAGAGCCCCCGGGAGCAGAGGAGCCTTTGGCGGGCGGCTGCGCACACCACGGGCCCATAAGCACAGGGAAAAGCTCCAGGGCTTTCTCACTTGCTGTGAGAGGGCTGGGGTTCAGCCACTTCGCCTGGGAAAGGACACGAGGGGCTGTCTGTGAAGCTGTATTCTCCTTGAGCCTAAAGGGAGTATATGGGAACTTTAACGGGAGCCAGTCAATTAGTTTACAATCCAGCTTAAAATTGGATCTTAAACAATTTCTGTACACGTTGGCAGGTCTTTCTAGTCCCTCCTTTAGCTCACCCTTGCAACCACTGTGTGTCTAAATTTCCAGCTCACTGGAATCTTGTTCACAGGTGATTAAAAACTGTCCTATGGACTATTAAAGTGCCCCACAGAATATTACTAGCTGATGCTCAATCACTTTGTGGTCTCTATTTTTAGAATATTTGTTTCTTTTAACCCAAGTTCTGCATTTCAGGCATTTGGACAGCTTGCAACATCCCTTGAAAGGTTTTCACCACCTGCTCACTGTTCATTAGTATTCACAGTCACAAGAACACCTTTGACTCACGTTCACGCTCACACTCCCAGGCAAAAGCTCTATTAATGGGACTTCATACCTGATCTTGAACAAACTGATAATTAAGCATCCATAAATGTTGAAAAATAAATAAACGTTTGCATGTTACTTGGACGTGGCATCCAATTTCCTCTTTGCTCTGAGGACGCACTCCCCATCCTCCACACACCCCAAAAGTTTTACTACCTGAGAGGACTGGCAGGAAGTCAGAAGGGGAGTTTGTAATTTCCCAGCTGTTCAACAGGGACAGGGCAGAGGGGATGTGCAGCAGAGCAGGTACAGAGAGCTGTGGTCACAGAAAACATCAGCAGGGACAGGACAGAGAAGGAGCTTCAGTACTTAAGGGAATGCCAATAAAATGCAGATAAGCACATATTGCATCTTCACCTCTGAGGGAGGCACAGACAATATAGACAAGATGTGGGCACTCTCCTTTAGTGCTTCCAATAGTTTGTAAACAAAAAAATACCTTTGTGAACTCCGTGTTTTCTCCTGCTTAGCAGATGGCCAAAGGAAGCAATTACACTGTGTACTAAACAAGCAGGATTTTCTTCACTAAACAATTCACTAAAATCCTTTATATGAGAACAAACTTTCATTAACGACCTCTTTGAATTTTACTGGTAAGCCCAGCAATAATACACGGGTATTGTTAGAAATGTAAATGTAAAGAGATAAGGAAATTTTCAGGCAAATCTATATTTACTTTCAAAGAAAAGCTGCTCATTTCTAATGGCCCTGTTTGCATGGATATCTGATGGTAAGGCTAGGGGAGGGTCACAGCAGATAACACCTAACAGGATCATTGAATGAAAAACAAATATTTATTTTCTCTTTGTCTCTTTGGGACTCATTTGCATTAAAACTGCAGCTTACCCAGAGACCGTTAGCGAAAAAAAACCACCCTAATTTATGCATTTAATATTAGGAAGGCTCTTTGAGATTAAGGTTGTGTAAAAGCTGATTCCACTCCACCTCCTCGTCTCTCCACAAAGGGCACGAAGCTGAGATGCACAGTTCGTGTGCTCCGTTTTTTGTATACCTCAAATTTGCATTTTATTGCACCTATGTATTTTTATAACAGTATTACAGATCTTATTGTCACACTCGGTTTCTTTCCTGAATTCCAGCTGCTATTCCACAAAGCTATTTGTCACTTATTTTAACCTTGAGTATGCAAAACTCCTCACAGGCTTAAAATTAGGCAAACGCTTACGTGAAGAGACATTTAATGCCTTCAGTCAGTGTTGCCTCACTACCTGAAGCTCTTTTGCATTATCTCCAGTACCCGCCCTGATCTTTGGCTCTGGAAAAACCTTTTGGTTGTCATCCTTAATGTCATGAGATTCCTTTTAGAAACTAAAAAGAAATTGATGTGGATACATTTTAAATTAGGTAAATTTTTATTTGCTCAAGTCTGTTAAACTCACAGTCATCAGGGAATTATGGAATGGTTTGGGATGAAAGGGACCTTAAAGCCCATCCAGTGCCACCCCCTCCCTTACACTGTCCTAGGCTGCTCCAAGCTCCGTCCAGCCTGGCCTTGGACCCTGCCAGGGATCCAGGGGCAGCCACAGCTGCTCTGGGCACCCTGTGCCAGGGCCTGCCCACCCTCCCAGGGAACAATTCCAACCCAGTATCCCATCCGAAACTTCTTTCTTTCATTTCAAAGTCACGCTTTAAGCTTTTGTAAGGACAGATTGGGCAATAACTCCCCCAAGCACAATTTGCACTGGGATGCTCCCACTGGAGACAAGATGGGCTCCCACCTGCACAGGGCAGCCAGAGCCTGTCCCCATTGTTGTGTCCTTGCTTTCCTTCTGGGACAGAATGCAAATACCCAAGGGGTCGTTGAAAACCAGGGTGATTATCCAGGATACTTTGCATACTTTTTTATTTCTGTACTTGTCACACTGTAAAACTGTAAAATGTGATCAGCATGCCGAGGTTCTCTCCTATTTTATTGCTCGTTGTGAATAAGCATGGTGCAAAAGCCAGTTGTCTTTCATACCTGTTTTAAAACTGCTTTAAAAGCTACACAAGCATATATTTCCTTTAAACAAGTAGCAGATTTACTTTTAAGTGAGACAAGTTTAAAAAAAAAGAGCTAGAACTGAGGCAATGCAGGTGGTGGAACCTCTTGATGGAGTGTTATATAGAAGAGCATTTCACATCAAAATAATTACACCTCTGTGCTGATTAATGATTAACCTGTTTCTTTATTATTCCTTTCTGAATGCCAGCTTCAGTCCTGAGATAGACTCCCTCTGGAGTCAATAGGAGAAGCCATGTGAACGTCAGAAACCAGAAGTTATCTTTGTCATTAACCTTGAGAAGCACCATCGATTACTGGCACTAAGTAAGATCTAACGGCTTCAGAGAAACAACTGCTTCAAAAACAATTTTCAAGGCATATTTGAAAACGAGTTAGATGAAGCTACAAAAATATGGCATTGATGTGATTTGGTACAGCTAACTCAGAATTGCTTTCTGATGCAGTTCAGCTAGATTTACTGGGATGACAAAGATGGGAAAAGTCTCCATGTTGCCTTGTTTTCCAGTCAAAATTAGCATCTGCCTATGAAGCAGAAATTAATAGAAGTAGAGAGGCATGTGAGAGCAATGCTGATGCTCTAACAGGATCATTTTAATGCTGCACTATTCACTTAAGCTCCTCTGTAACTCAGGTGTGTTTGAAAATGTGACCTTATGCTTACAACCTGACAGGGAAAAATAAATACACACGTGTTTTCTGTGGGCTTGGGAGATATAAAAACATGCTTTGAAAGAAATTTCCATCCCACTTTTTGGGCTGAAAGGAATTTTAAAACCTTAAGAATTTCAGCTGTTCATATCCTCAGTTCTTAAAACTAGAGATATTACTCCTCCAGTAGGTAAAACACCAGTAATTTGAGTCTTTTTCAATGAGTCTTTTTGTACTTTTTGGGAAGCACAAACCTGGCTTTTGTGGGGAGTTCTGCACCATTTAGGATGGAGAATATGGTCCTAAAACTGCCTTGGTTGGTGTTTTTAAAGGGGTGTGTCGACTTAGAGCCTTGGGAGAGAAAATCTCCTGAGCAGACCAGATAAAAAATGAAACTCAGCATTGAGTTTTGTGCTATTGAAATCCTGTGAAAAGATAATGAAATACAGGATGTTGTGCTGAAATAAAATAGGATGCAAAATTTTTCTACTCCGGTGTCTGGCCAGCAACAAACTGCCAAAATGTAAGGCCTGAGTCAATGGCTCTAACTCAGGTAAACACTCAAATATACAAAGATTTTACCTAAGCAAATACCGTGGAAGTTTCCAGTCTGCGGTGAACTTGCATGAGACATGCTTTAGTCAAGTGCACTCAGCTCTGCCTATTTTATTAAGATGTGACCCTTCTCCTGCTGCAAGCTCATCTCTTACACCATGATTTGCAGCAATTAATTGGTCTCCTCTAAGCTGACTAGCAAATCCATATACTACTGTAATTACCTGAATGTAAAATATTTAGGAAATATCTATCATGCTCTTGGAAGTCTCAGGTCATTGAAAGAAAGCCAATGAAATTGCAAACAGGCTGAAGGGATTGGCTAGCAGGTACCTTTCCTCCCCCCCTCCCCATCCTCCTGGCTCTTAGCATTTGTCTCTAGGGCATGACCAAATAGTGGCCATGTGTCATAAAGACATTTATCATGTAATTACAGCTTTAAGATCAGTTTCTGTTGATGTGAGATGATTACTTTGTATTTCACGCCTTTCAGGTTCCCAGCTGGGATTCAGAGGTTTAAGGACATGGGGTATATATTTTTTAAATTTATGAGATAGCCATTAATTTAATTAATTGGACCATAAGAGTTCAGTCAGTGACCAAATAAGAATACTGAGAAACAGAGAGAACCAGATGTTTTACGAAGTTTTGGTATTTTTGATGTGGATAACTTGGCAAAGCAAAGGCCTTTGTTTCCTCCTCAAGGAACAGAACATTTCTGTGGAGTAAGAAAAATGACACATCAAAGTCGTTGCCTGTGAAACCTGATCTTGTGATAAGAACATTGGTCAAATGAGGCTGTTTTAAGCCTGGCTTAAACTGTATTGTTCTTACGTGTTAGCAACAGCCCAGTGCCATTCCTCTGTGGCTTGCCTCGATGCCTGCATTCTAAAATCTGCATGCATTGTAACTGTGATTCCTTGAGTTAATTTTGGGGTTTTCTGTTGTGTGTTTATGTGATTTTGTGTTTGCAGATTGATATCTGATTTGAATTACTGTGAGGAGGTCCCTGTCGCCAAGGTGATCACAAAGCTACATTTCCAATGTTTTCAATGTTCACTGTATTTCCATGAGCTTTCAATGTTCACTATATTTCTATGAGCTTTCCTGAAAATGGATTTCCATTGAACTCCTATTTCTTCTGATACTGGGGTCAGCTTTTTTGACCATCCTCAATATATGCTGTTTTAATATATGCTGTTAATATACACTGTTTTTAAAGGCTTCATTGAAACCATTTAAGATTTTAGTGGAATGGATTTTAGCTTTCTTTCCATTACCTCCTAACCTGAGATGCAGCAGGAGATCCAGGACTGCAGCTGTGTCCAAGTTACAGCCAGACAAAATATTTTATGCTTGTCCACTTTCACCAGCTAAAGAATTCAGCCTGGCTCCTGTCCAGAGAGAGCCCCAAATCTCAAAATTTACCAGGAACTGCTAACCCCATAAATTTTACATTAAGGATAGAGCAAGATGGAACTTCATATCATGGCACAACACTCAGAGGCAGAGGCCTGCCTTGTGCAGAGGGGTGATTTGCTGTTCCCTGGCACCGGCACGCTTGCATGGGTGCATCAGACTGGCAGGAATCCAGAGTAATGGGTCAGGAATTAAGTCTAAAGGCTTCTTCCTGAGGCGGTGTTTGCTGGCAGAGCTCCTCAGCATCAATAGGCTCCTGGGAATTCCACCACGGTACTCGTCTGCAGTACCCCCAGCCCTGTGGTCACAGCCACCAGTCTCACCCACTTGAAAATAAAAAGTCTCATCCAGTTGTGATGCACTGATCTAGAAAAACATGTCTATGCTTTCCTTTCTTCGGGGAATGCACTTCCTTAGTGGAAATTATTGTGGAAGCATTAAAGCAGAGGGAGTTACCAAAACTTAAATCAGCAGCTCTATTTGTCTCTTCTGTTGAAAGATAAAGATGCAAATCTGGCAGAGGACTGTAAAAGGATGAGCAAGCAGGCAGGTGGGATTTACACTGGGAAGAAAACAATGGCAGAAGTCTTCTGACAGCAGAGAAATTATATCTGTTTTTATCTGAGGGCACAGGCCTGGCCCTGGCTGTCCCAAGATCACTTTGCATGTTGCCAGCCGAGCTGTTCTCATGCTTAATTTACAGCTCACAAGGTTCATGTACTGTCTAATGAAAAATCTCAGTAGGAACCTGCAGGAGAACATAGAACAATGACCAAATTATTCACATTTCTGCAAGGAATGGAGAGCTCCTTTGGCCCAGACATGCCCTGATGATGACTAGCACCAAAAGATGATATCAGGGGCTTTATGATCTCTGGGTTTCTTCTGGGTTGGAATGTTTTGCTTAATGTGACACCAGTCCTCATCTTTTGCCTAACTCAATGTCACATTTGCAGCAGTTAGAGAGGTCTGAGAAGCTCCCCTGGAAGCTGGATCCTAACCTTGACCCTAAATGTTGCTTGGTGTGTGCAGTCACTAAGCCTACAAGTCGTGTGGGAGAAGCAATAGGAATTGCCTTCTGTTAATCATGTTTACTTCTTTTTAAATTGTAAATAAAATTAAAAAAAACCCCAACCTCTAAATGTCTATTTAGTTTGACACAGGCCTAACAGAAAATAGGATTTTACTATGCCAACAAATATTATTGGTTGCCCTTTCCTTTGGTGCATGCTTGCCTTTCAGGTAAATTTATCTCCACGCGTCTTCACTTTAAAATGGGAATAAAAGATCCTGAATCCTCTGTGTCTTAGGAGTGTGTGTAACTGAGAACAATTCTCTTACAAACCAATTTCCATGCTCTTTTAGAAACTGATACAGAAACATTCCATACAGTTAATATTTAATACCAACATTGCCATGAAAAATTCAGCCACTAATAAATGGGATTTTTTTATTTTCTACCATTTCAATTGCCACTGCTGTTGTCCTAAAACCTCTGATACATAGATTATCTGAAGTGGAAACAAATACTCATTCGTTATGGGCTGGTTTGTGTTTATAAAAGGTATTTAGGTCCAGAGGTGAACCCCAAGCTTGTACAGGAGCATGAACATCATGGGAACATCAGTCCCGAGCTCCTGCTTGTCCTGCAGGGGACAGAAATCAGTACAGTAAGGGAAGATTCCTTACTGTAGAGGCAATTGTCACAACTATTGCTTGGAAAGACAAATTCCTGCCAGTAAACCCTTCAGTGGTGCAGGTTTTGGCCTGTACTGCTCCTTTCTTACATCCTGGCACAGCACAAAATGGATTTGAGCACGTCACACCCACACGGTTTCCTCAACTTGTGCCTGGATTAGAGATGCATATTTGTATTCTGTACTTATTAAAACAGGAGGAAAACATCCCAGCTGGATACCCACGTGCTCTGGATTGCTGTGCTCTTCCAAGGGTGATTACACTGTCCACTTAGAAAAGAGGCTTTTTAATTCTTCCACATTTTCCATAGTATCAAAATTCACACTTGCCCTTTGAGAGCTTGCATTTGCTTCTGTGTGCCAGACCCGGGCAGGTACCAGGCTGGCATTTCTTCCCTCTAGATTTTAAAAGAAAATCTCTGTGTAATGGTCATACCCTCATCTTTTTCTTTTCTTTTTTTTTTTTTTCCCTGCTTTAAAAAAAAAAAAATAACAGAGAAAGAGAGGCATCAAAAGCAATTTTTCATTCCCACATGCCTATGTGGTAAACCCAGATGTCAGGCTTTTTGTGGTGATGTGATTCATATCACTTCAGTGTCGGGTGTTAGCTCTGCATTTAGTCTTGCCTGGACTGTAACGAAGGACACCGATTACTCTGGTGATTCCAGCTAAGAGCTGCAGGAGAGGCATTAGAATACAGGAAATGTATAGGGGAATGCAATTTCAAAGTGGATGAAAAATGTGTGAGTGGATGAACATTCAGTGAGGTAATTACCGCTCAGGTTTAGTCCTGAATTTTCTTCTGCCTTACTCTAGGAAGAGCCTAATGGCCAGAGCTGAGTTTTTAATGGCAACATTTGGGCAAAAAGTATGGCTATTAGGTGAGCAAATGTAGCACTTTATCCTGGAGGAGAGGAGATCACCTTCGGTGTCAAAAGTAAAGGGGAATCAATTCAGCTTTGTGAGCTGTGCAAGTTTGCAGCGGGAAATCCTGGAATGGTCTCACTCCGGAGGGAGGGGAGGGAAGATGATGTTTGAGCCTGGCATGTGCTCAGCACAAAATATGTGTTCAGAGACAGTCAAATCCACGGGTTCCAGCCTTCCTGGGGAAGTTTTTCCACGTTCCCAACAGCAGGAAAAAAGGATCCATAATTTATGCGAACCCAAGAAATGCTGATCAAAAGAGGTACAAAGCCAAAGGGAACGTGAGTGCCATTTTCATCACCAAATGGAATGTGCTTCACAACGAGCCAGGTCCTTAGATTAAAAATAAGAATTGAAGCACTGGGTGTCTCTTCAGGTAACGTGAGCACTCCTCTTTCTGAAGAAAAGAGTTTCAATTAATCTGCACAATTAATCCATGGCAATTAACAGGTTACGATGGTTTTTCTCAAATCGGGTGGCAAGGACAGAGTCACTAAATGGGTGGAGTAAGACCAGCATCATTTTTTATCCCAAGGCACTCCTGGGAAAAGCAGATGAGCTGCCTCTGGTTTCCCCTGTGGAGGGAAAATTTATATTCTAGCCTTTGAAACATCTTCCACCTTTCATAGACGTGTTCTAGTGAATCTGCACTGTCTTCACTGATCAAAACCTTGGTGCTGTTCCTTCATACATGGCATTATTCAGGCATGCACTGAAGCACCCCATTCAGGTCCCTCTCTGCTATGGAATGGGATTCAAATTCAATGAAGCAGAGGGAAAACTTCCTCTTGGTCTCACAGATCTAAAATATTTGTCCAAAGGAGGATAGCAAACCCTGCATCTTCAGTGAAGAACTCTAACTTTACAGTTTTCTTTAAAAAAAAAAGCCTATAATAAAGTTGTATCAAAATCATCATGGCTCAAGCAAACCTTTTCACTTTACATAAAACCAGAATATACCTTCTTTTATTCTTACTTTTCAGTAGGAAAAAGAGTGGAATGGAGAGAACAATGCCTGTGTGGATCTCCTCAGCTCTAGTTCTGCAAATCAGCCCAAACCCATCTGCTTTCTGCACTGCCTTATTTGCTTGCAAAGATTTTTATGGCCAGTTTGGACCCCAAATTGCAACCCCCGCTGCAGGCTTGAGGCTAACAGGAGGAACAAAGCATAGAGCAATGGACACCACTCTGACTCTCCCATCTGATGTGCAGGGTGAAACCTGAGCTTGTGTCCTTCCAGGCTCCAGCTGGGACAGAAGTGGGACAGGAGCAGGGGGAACCTCACTGTGATACGGATTTTGCACACGGAGAGGCCCGAGGTCCAAGGTGTGAAGCAGGAGGAGGCACACTCCTGAGATCTGGCTGCCCCATGGGAAGTCCTAAAAGTTTGGATCACCCAGATAAATCCACCCAGATGTGCCTCTAGTTTTTAACTTCACTGAATTTTTCAGCAGGGGGCTCTGCTGCCGCGACATACAGACCTACAGGCCTCACATCAGCAATATCAGCGATATTTATTTCTCTTATTTACCTTTTATTTCTGTGAGCAGGCATTTGATCCCTCAAACAATCCCAATCCAAATGTCCTTAAAGTGAACTGATGTACTGTACTTAATAGCCTGGTGACTTCTTGGATTAGACTGATCGAGCCAGTGATGAATAGGGTAAGTATAGTTAACAGCCATTCTTAAACAACTTTGAGTGTCATTAATTTTGTTATAGGACAGATTAATCTGAAATGTCAGGACTTGCTGTACTAGACCTAAAATTGTATTTTCAAACCAATTTTAACAGATTGTATTTCACTCTTGACACAAAATTCATTTACTTGCCTTGGATTGCAGCTTTTATTGTAATTGTATCAAATTAAATCAGGGCATCAGAACCACAGAAAACTAACTTGAAGTTATAGGACGATAGTTGCACTAAATTTCTTTCTATTTTCCTTGTAATGCATTTTTCTTAAAACAAGCCCAAATACATGGACATTGCTACAGGTTAAGGAAAGATTATAACAGACTTCTGTAGATAAGTAAATCATATGTAAATCATATCCAGATAGAGGACTATACCTACTCTGTGGGTTGTCTTATCTACAGAACAGAATACTTGCTTTTCTTTAACAAATTTAATGTTTGTTTTGATTAAAGTCACAAACTACATCCTAAAGCCAGTTTATTTAAGTCAATTTCAAACATACAAATATAGAGCTATGACAAAAAATAAACAGAATTTAATTCAGACCCCAGGAAGGCAGCAAACAGCATGATTAGCTCCCCTGAAACCTTTGAAATGCAGTTTATGGATGAGTTTCTGGGCCTTTGAAAAGGACCATTCCTCTCAGCCCCCAAGGAATACGTTGCAGATAGCAAATAGCTAAATCAATAATCTGCTCATGGGCAAACTCTGCAGCAAAATGTGTTTGGGCAGAAGCATTTCTGGAATAATTCTGAATTATGAATAAATTCGTAAAAGTACCAGTCAGTTCACAGATAATTCATGAACCGAAATAAGGGCAAAATTTGTCGAATAAATTATTCACTACAAATAGTTCCTAAGCTCTCCAAAGTACTATCACACTTCATTTATCTCTTGCCTTAGGGGTAGATAAAAATACTCAGAAAAAATTATAACTAACCTGAATTTTTACCTAAAAAATTTAAGCTAGGACATCTTCCTTTGCAGTACTTTTAAGGCTAAGAATCTTGTCCAACTCCAGCTTTTATTCCCTCTCCACAGAAGCCATATTTTATGTCAGGGGTCTCTGTTTTTTAACTCACAATCAGAGACAATATGGTCAAGAAAGAGCAGTAGATGCAGCTGCCAATTTTGTGCACCAGATTAGTGAATATCTCACGGATTTGCAAAGTTTCTGTTCAGAAAATGAATGTCATTGGAATCAGAGAATCATGGAATGGCTTGGACTGGAAGGGACCAAAATTTATCATGAGAGGGACATCAGGACATGGAATTCCTGGCAGCAATATCAGGACTATAAAAAATGGCTTTTCTACTCTGTGTTGACTCAAACCAACATTTTGGCTGCTGTAAAATAAGAAAGAGAAAAAATAATCAGGAAAAGTCCAAACTGGACAAGAAGGAAGAAAGGATCTTTCCAGATGCAGGCAGATGTTGGAAAACTGAGGTGTGTACTGGTGTATCAACAACTTCCAGAAATGTGAAATGTTTGGGATTCTGCCCTGACTATTCAGGATGAATCCTGATAGGAATATTTCATGTAAGAAGGCTGGTGCAGCAAGAACCAGTTTGAGCTTGTGATCTCCTGATTTCACACCAGGCAACTTCAACGTTTCATGTCAAAGGAGGGAAACAAGGCAGTGAAATTCAGAGTGAGCAAAACGACGCAGAGCTGTGCTTTCAGGACATGTTTCAAATCCAAAGGAATCTCAAAACCAAAATAAAACGCACACACAAAAAAAAAAGTAAAGGAAAAGAAAACAAAATTTAGAACTTGCACGTGGGACAGGTTATACTGGGTTTTCCTCTTGGACCCCTGAGACAGGAGCACCCAGGGAAGTGTATAAACACATAGAAAAGTTTTGCCTCGTTCTCTGAGGTCGCATTAAATTATAGCAACCCCAGTCTGCAGCCTTTCAAAATGCCACCAGGCCAATGGTCCCTGACAGACCTCAGCAGCATTCTCCAGGGGAAGAGCTTGGTAGGCATTTAACCGAGTGCCCGGCTCTCCTTGCTTCACCAGACAAAAACTAAATTAGACGGGTCAAACATTGTCGATCTAATCTCACTGTGAACTGAAAACACAGGAGCTCTGCTGCCACCAGAGCAGAGCAGAGCCTGCGGTGACCCCACCATGAACTGGAGGGGATGGGAGATCTCCAGCAGGTGCAGTCGGGGAGGACTCAATGTCGCATTCAAGTTTATTCTTTGTGCGGTTCTGAGAATGGCGGGATTGTGTTTTGAATCCAATACCCCGGGGCTTTCACTTGCTTTCTCACAATTACATGTGCGAGAAGAGGGGGGGCAAAAAAAAAGGAAAAAAAGAGAGAATTCTTCTGTGGCATAGCAGGAACGGTCAAGGGCAGTTCAGATTAAAGACCATGATTGGCACAGGCTGCGGAGAGGCTAAGCCAACAAAATAAAAAATAGAACCATCCTGTTTAATAGAAACAAATTGCTCTCCACTTCTCCCTGACACAGATAGTGGGGCCATTTGTACCTGCTGCCCTTTGTTGGGAACAACGGCAAGGAAATGTACTCGTCCTGAGCGGAATAAAATTCTTTTTGTTGCATTTGGCTATCTCAGCCCGCAGAACAAGCAGGGCAGTTAAGTAGTTGAGCTTCCTTGTACATTTGTTTGATTAAAGGTCTGTAACACTGGCTCAGGTAGAAACAGCTCAGCTGCGTGGAACAGCAATGAATGAAAGGCTTGTTAGGGAGCAGCCAGCGAGACACGGCGGAGCTGCCTTCGGAATTACCTCTGAATAGGAGCTTGTTGTTTTGCTTGTTCCCCTCAGCATGGAAGGACAAAACTGTACATTTGAAATGACATGCCATGAGATCTGGGCTGGTTTGCATGTGTATATTGGGAAAACTGCTAAAAACCAAGGCCAGCTCTTTTGCAAGTCAGCCCATGAAAACAAATCTCCTTCAGATGTCCCCGAGTGCTCCAGGTAACATTAGCATTTCCAAAGGTCGGAGTGGAGTGTGTTAGAGCATATTTATGAACTGACCAAATAGAAGGCTTTAATTTTGATCATAAACGGGCTGGAGAAGATCCAACCAGCTCCCTAAGTGATAAAAAAATAAATCCAGTGTTTATTTGTGTTATTTCCGAGTTTGATAGGGACATGGCTATGAGTGGCCGACCTCTTACAGTATAAAAACCATTCCAGCTTTAGCAATACCAAACTCTCAGGTTTAGAAAGAGCTGCCTCAGCTGCCTCCACCTCCATCAGCTCCCATCAGGTAACACTCAGTTGTCAGCACACAAACAGTTCATCTATTTCATTGAACTGATGCTGTAGTGAGTATGCAAAAGGCTGTATGTACATTTATCTTGTAAATGTTGCCTGAATTCTTCTCTCAGGTTTGCTGTGTAAATGGACTAAGTAAAAAATTGCCAATCAAATATCCAATGTCACAACTAACTGGCAAAACACCTCCTTACAGCATGTATGTTACAAAACAAAGCTTTAAAAATATATTTCTTTAAACATATTTTAGGTGATTTTAGGAGGAAAAACTAATATGTGATGCACGCTTGAAATGTGGAAAACTTAAAAAACTTAATCTGTAGAAGTTATATTAGTAAATCAGCTCCATGTGTATAAAGTGCAATATTGATCCATTCCAATGACTTGCACCATTTAAGATTAATCTAAACCAAGCTTTTTGTTAGGATTTACAAGGTTTAGTTTTTATCGCTGTTTTTAAAGCAGCAGAAAGCTTTCCTTCAACATTTTACTTGACATTTCTTCCTTTGGCTTGTCAACAAAAACTGGACAATTTGCTATTTTTTCATATCTGTATTTCCATGAACCATAGGCACATAACAGAATCCATAAATCATCATGGATTGCAATATTTTAATTCTGGAACTTCTGGTCTGCTGAATAGGATGTGTTAGGCATCTCCAGCACCAGATGGGGCAAGGAGCCTTTGGGTCTTTGTGGTATACAAGGCATATAAAAAGGGTAGGCAGCACTTGTAGATTTTGTTGTCTCTGGGAGTGTGACCTGGAAAGCCACAGGACCACACTAAGCAGATCAGTCTGATACTCTGTGAGGGAGACATGAACATTTAATAACAGAAATTTTTTGTTTCTATGAAGAGAAAGCAACTAAACCACTAAAGAAGGCAGGCACACAGAAATGGGACAACATTTTCCAGAGGACAGGTATCCCTAATGCTCTTAAGGCTCTGATCCATCTCTGGAGGTGCCTCCCTGGACATCAGCTCTGTAATAAAGTGCTCTGTGTGGGATCGTCCATTTTGAATGTATCCTTGAGTCTCCTCTTTCCTTCACCTAAACTCAGAGTCCTCGTGCTCTTCAGTCTCTGCTGGAAAATGTCATCTGTAGCATCCACTCTCAAGCAATTCTTTTTTTCTCAGGAACATTTCCTTCATTTCACTGAATATCAATTTTTTCACTCTAATTTCTGGGTAGGAAAGACCTCCTTCCAAATTATACCACAAATGCAAACCAGAAAACTGCAGAGCAAGGAAAGGAGGAGACAATTTTGGCGTGTTCAGTTGCTTCTTGCATCTGCAGCACGATTGTGTCGTAGGGAAGGTTTGGAAGAAAATGGAGGATGCCAAAAGAAGGGGTGATGGCATCTAAAACCCCTGTTAAAGAAACAAATCTCCCTTAGATCTGCACTCCAAATCAATGCCCATTTTGTGCTGATTTCATGTTTACAGAACCTTATTGAAGGGCTCTTATCACCGCCACAGAGAATTTCATTGGAATACAATGCTGCCTTAATGAAGCTAGAGATACAGCTAATGGTGATTTGGTTGGACTCAGAAATGGATAATTTGTTATCAAATCCTTTAATAGTTCATGCTGAAGTTTCTGTCATTACTTGTTGCTCCTCTCAATCTTTATTATGACAAACCCTTTAAAAATGCTTAGGTAGAGAAAAGTGCCCATTAATCCTTTCAAGGAAAGGCCGCCGGTACCAGATTAAGTCAAGCTGGCATCTGAAACTATTCTTTTCTTTATGACACATAGTAAGTGGTGGGTAATCCACATCTTAATCTCCTTGTTGCACAGCTTGGTTTATGGTAACCGATACTCCTGTGACTGCTGCAGACTCCTATTGTGTTACCTTGGGCAGGCAGCTCTTCTTCCTGTTTTTTCCCCCTGGAATGTCTGATAAAGGCACCCTTGAAGTTGACCATAGTCTCTTGAGAAAGTGCTTTTCAGAGAAAATGTGATTTCTTTAAAGTTGTATTTAAGTTACTCCTGGGTTTTCCCCTGAGCAAAGCCTCGGACAATATTTCTGCGCTCCTTCAACTCATGAATTTCATTGCTACTTTAAAAGAAAAATGTTAAAAGAAAAACTCTTTTAAATCCTCCGTTCCACTCCATAACTTTCTCTGAGCTACAATAATACTTTATGTCAGTGCTTAAGTATGAAGAAGAAAATTATGGCACTGCAAGGGGTGAAATTTAACTCGACCAGTATACAAAACATATAGGCACCAGGTATTTTAGCTTGAAATGTTTGTGTTTCATACAACTGTCTAGGTGATGCAACATTTTGAACTGTTTTCCTGAGTCAATATTTTTAAAATCCCCCTTTCCCTTCTATGGAAACAGATATTTGCTACAACTGCTATTCTAAGGATCAAGAAAACAAGGCAAGGTGGTGTTGTAGTTCCTGTTGGAACTTCAGCTCCATTTGCTGTTCCTAAAGTCACTGGAAAAACTGAAGCATTTTAACAAACAGTTGCAAGAAACACTTCTGTGCTTATTTTTGTTATTCTATGACATAAGGCACACGTCTTCCCCTTTTTAAGAGGATGGATTCTTGATGTGGTCTTTACAGCAAATGCAAATTTTAATGAATTTTATTTAACGGAGAGACATTCTAGATAACTCTGGAAAGTACATCAGGAAAGCAAATAGAAACCTCATGGGTGAGCTCAGTTTTTGACTTCAGAACAATTCTACTCCACTGCCTGGACCTGGAGCTTGGCCCTGATGCTTCAGACCCCGAGGGCCATGCCAGGGGATCACAGAGTCACAGAATAGATTGGGTTGGAGCACAGCAGAGGAATGTTTGTCTGGTATTTTGGACAATGAAATATCACAGTGAACTTTGCAGGAACTTCTTGACTCCAGTGTACAAAATTTCTGAAAATTTCTGTGAAGGTATAAAAACTCAGTGATTTCATTAAGACACCTAAATTCTCAAAAATACTTTTTTTCAAGTAGAGTTATAAATAAAATATTTTACTTTAGTGTTGAACTGAAATGCATTCTTCCATCTGGATGAATAGAATGGGACAAGAGTTTGTGTTTAAATATCTGCTGAACAGAGATAGAGGTATTTATGTAAATAAAATGAAGCATTGCAAAAACCCTTCTGAATTGGGGCCCCTGAAAGAATCCTCTTAATATTAAATTGCCAGCCCACAAGGGAAAAAAAAGGGACATACTATAAATCAGATTTTGGAGCTCATAAAGGTTTTTATAAAAACTCAACATCTTGATTTGTACTCAGCTACTTCAAAGTTCACATATTTCTTATTTGAACTTTGCTAGGCGCAGTAATTTTCTTCTCTCTCAGGCTGGATTGGTTCTGCTTATTCAGATCTCATTAATTACAAAAAACTGGACTCATGCTCACATATCCCATTCACCCATCCTGCCCTCAGGCCAGTCAATTTATCTGGCATTTAATGAGGAGTTTTAGATTTTGCAAGTTATCAGAAGTGGGCTCTGAAAGTGTTAGCTCGTGAATTCTAAATAAATGGGCTACTCTGGGGCTTGTTTCAAAACAGCACAGCAGCTCCTCAGTCTCTGTGAAATGAGTCTAAAATGCTCTACAGGGTCATTCCAAAGGTGCTTTTTTTTTTTTTTTGTACTTGGAGAATATTGCCACTATCAGCTTTAACCTCTTTCAGTTCTGTGAGAACTTCATATGTGCTCTGATACTTTGTGCATTTAATTACCCAGGTTTTGGATAATTTGATGTATCAGTATTTTTTATCCCTACCCTACCAGCTGAAGGGGGCTTCACTTAACAGCACTTCCAGCAATAACTCAGTGCTATTTTCTGTGCTGGTTATTTCATATCCATGAGGATTAGCCCAGGCCCAGAGCTAAATGAAGGCCATAACAATCTCAAACACACATCAGAATATCTTTCAGGTGTGTATGATGTGTCTATTAAGCACATTAGCACCATACTCTTTGAAATAAAATTAATTTCAATACGAAAACCCAGTCTTTGAATACCTGGAGTGGTTGGCCCTGTATCTCCTCAGCCTTTGGAAAGCCACCTGTGGAAAGATGGTTGGGATTTTGAGGCAACCACATTTTCCACTGTGAATCCCACTCTCATTACTAACAGACACTTAATTCTCTTATGCAGACAGGTCCCTGTGTTCAGAGACTTTTCTCAAGTCTCTGGGGAAGGCGAGGGATGCTCTCCATCCATCCCGTGGTGTTCTCCTCCAGAGACAAGTGCAAAACCTCTCCTCTTTTGGGGAAGGGCAAGTTCTGTGTCCTTCCCTCCATCCTCTGTTGGAGAGGTTGAACCTGAGGGGATTAGAATAAATGCCTTTAATTCCTCACACACCTTCCAGAGATATGGTACCACTTCTTTTTTTCTAACAAAACCAATTAAAAAAAGAAGGAAAGCGGAGCAATATTTTCAAAAGGTGTTTATTGTGAGGCCCAGCACTCTGCTGTAACACACATGGCCACTCACTGTGGAAACAACAGTGCCCAATTCCGTCCTGCTTTCCACGTGATGCTGTAACTGAGCAGTTTGGCAGACATTAGCACTTTCCTATTGTTATATAAGATTAGTTACTGGTAAAACAGCCCCTCGGGACCAAAATCAAGCCCGAAGCCCTGTTAAAAGCATCCTGTATGCTCCCAGGATAAGAGACTTCTTTTCAGTACTTGTAAATACGTGCATATGGATGTGTTTTATTTTTGTTCTGGGAGAAGAGCTGGTTTCACCTCAGCTCTGTGCCCAGAAGAAGATTGCCATCTATAGATAACTGTCCCCAACTGCACGTCCCTGTGTCAGCTGGGGAGGACGGGGCTGGGGTGTGGGCGGGAGGGGGAGATGTGCTGTGCCCTCCTGGGCTGGGATGTCACTGGGAACACAGCTTGTGCCCATAATTCTAATTCACTCTATAAAAGTGGCAGTTTAAACATGAAAATGACCGAAATTCTCTTTTTTTTTGCTAGTTATGCACAAACCACTGACAATAATTGTTGCCTCTCCAGGAACGTTTCAAGTAACCTGCAAACACACTCTGATATTCCTTTCCATTTATTTGTGCTCTTTTTTTGTGTAGACAATGTGAAAAGAAAAAACAACCGAAAGGAAACAGAAGAAAAAAAAAATCCATGGTACTTCTCGACCTTGTCCAGTTTAGAGAGCAAAAAGCTGAACATGTAGGACATCACTGGGTCTCAGATGATCTGCTGGTGTAATCCTCAGGCAGAAATAACTGCTCCAAAGTTATAAGTTGTTCCACGAAAACAAGGAAAGGAAAAAGGAAAGAATACAATTAAATCCACACAACAACATTGAGAATCTGTACACACACATACACCCAGACAAAACCTGTTATTTGCCGTTTTAAAAATACGTTATGGCTTAAAATCAGTATTTGCTTGACCGTTTGCTTGTATAAAGTGGAAATATTTTCTGCAAGTATTGTCAAGTAAAAGATTTTCCTCAGGACACCGTGTTCTAGAAAAGCTGCCTGGGAGTGGCAAGAAGAGCTTGAACCATAAAGAGAAAAAAAATTAAATAAAAGTACAATTTAAATGCAATATATTTTGAATGATCTGGTACTAAAAAATTAGTGACCTTTACTTTAGGCCAATTGGAACTTTTTAGAAAAAGTCTTCTTGCCTTCTGGCTATATCTGGAAAATTCCAGAATAAAAAATTCCAAACTAACATTAATATAACACTAAAGCTGGTGATTTCAGTGGGATGCAAAGAAACCTTGAGTATAAAGAGAGGACCCCATACAACTAAGTGTAAAAACTATGTCTAAAAAAGCATTTAAACAGAATAATTTTAGTTTTAAAAGTGCGTGTTGCTAGAACCAAGTATCCTTTTACTTGCTTTTGATATGCATCCATACGGCAGCAGTATGTGAAATTTGTGAAATGGTCCAAGCTGAATACAAATCAAATTACTTTGGTCTTGTCAATCCACAAATCTTTCATCTTTTCCCTGGTCGCCTTTTCTTGCTACATTTCCTTTATCTCTGCTTGCAGTTTTAAGAAGTGAATGGCAAAGAGTCATCTCCAGTTCATCTGAAGATAAAACCCATTAAGCTGTTGTATTCACATTTAATTAATGTTTTCCAACTCTCATTTCCTATTTGCCTCCTGAAAATCTTGCCTAAAGTGCTATATGCCAAATAAAATAACTCAGGTAAGGGATATCTGATCCGAATGTTTCACAGGAGATGACTGGATAAGATAACTCTAAGGAGTTGATCATTTTTATTATTTGTGGACAGCCTTTCTAGCCGAGTTCATTCCCTGCAGACAGACTCTTATCCCTCAGGGATGAATGCTGCAAACTGAGCCTTTCCTTTTATTTTTCAAGCGTTGCCTGGTGCTGATACAATTGAACTTTTATCTTTATTAATTCAGAGGGTGGCCAGTTACCCCGATAAATCAGGGGCTAAAATGAGATGAAAAGCACCCATTTCTGCAGATCAGGCAGCTCTTCCCGTGGCTTTGCAAACATCAATCCAAGCAAGACACAGAGCAGCAGCTCCCAGGCTGGGAAAGAGGGGGATTTTCATTTTGTGGGCACAACAAGGTGAGGCTTGTCCTGGGGGTGACGGAGGTGGCCAGGGACAAGGGGTTGGGGCCGCATCTCCAGAGCTGGAGCTCCCCACGCTCCCAGCCACCAGTGCCAGCAGCTCCTGGAGCTGGGGCGTGGAATCCTCCTTCTGTCAAGCCGAGCAGAGGATATCTGTGTAATTACTGGCTGTGTTTGTGCCCTGCTGCTGCTGCTGCTGGCACCGAAGCACAAGGGAGAGCATTGAAGCTGCCGGGCAAGGTGATGTCCAGGGCGGGGGGGAAGAGACACCGGGGTTGGAGAGCTGGGATTAAAAACCAGAGTGATGGGAAGGGGGGCAGCCAGCAGCCAGCAGGGGCAATCTCAGTCTGGGATCTAGGTATGGCCCAGATGAAAGAAAAATAACAGGTCTGAGGTTTATATTGTAATATTTGTCACAGCGCGGCTCAAACCGAGCGGTTTTGCTGTTGTGTGTTCAGAGCAGGGTCCTCACTGGAATCTCTGGAGTGAGAGGCAGGCAGGAGCCAGGTAGAAAATACAAAATTCTGGTGACAACAGCGAGGAGAGTACTGCGGAATGGGCAGATGACTCGTGAAAATAACATAAAGACAAAATATATCTATATTCACATCTATGCACGCACACACACAAAGCGGGCACGCTTGCAATGCTGAATATTTATTTTTTTGCTCTCATTGCGGACTATTTTCACTGTTTTATTGCTACATTTGAGCCAATCACACAGAATTAGGGCACTGCTAACAAATATTCTGAAATCCACCCCCCCTCCCCCCCATAAATAACCCTTCAATCTTCTCAGGCTCCTTCTCTTTAAGTTTCAGAATCTTAATTCTTTAGCAAGCAGAAAATCAAAAGATTTGAAAATACTTGGTATAATTAGTAGCCTGCAAGGATTTTTCACCCTCCTCAAACATTTTTTCTGCAGTGATCACTGCTGTCTATATTCTTTATAACACATAATAGATTTTAATGTGAGTTCTTGCTACAGAGATTTTTCACAGCATTAACTTTATCACTTAACCTCTGTGCAGTAGCATCACATTGAGTTACCATTTGTCCACATTTTATTCATTAAACAAGAAACACTAGGACTTTAAAACCCAGATAAACATTGTCCAAATGATCTGGCCTTTAGTTTAATACCGGTTATATGCTGTAATATTAAAAAAAAAAACAAACCCAACTTTTATCAAGCTGCTGGGTCAACAAAATGCTTTTCAGGGCACAGGATTTTGATGTAGGGAGTAAATGTACACATTCTATGGTGGTGCCTTTTTTCATCCCAGATTAAGCTGTGTTTTCTGACCTTGCAGAACTGACAGCATGATTTAATAGCCATTAGAGAAAAATGCCCCCAACTTTCTTCTGAATTTTGTGATTAAATATTCATTTCTTGGTGGATTTGCCCTGCTACATTGCAGCACAGCTAAGCTGAACAAATTGAAATGATGTGCGTGAAATCCCATTAAAACCAGTGTTAAATCCTGATTTAACAACAGGAAATTTCGCTGCTGTGCCCCAACACCCAAGAAAGCAGCATCTTTTAGGAGCATGGACCCCTCTGTTGTCATCAAAGTCCTGTTTGGCAATGGGATGGAGCAACTTTTAGCTGTTTGCTGGAGCTGGGTACCTCAATTAGCTCACGTGCAGTTAATTAGGCACAGTAGGTTCTCTGTCCCACTTGCAGCAGTGTGGTGTCCAGGAGTGTTGGATCGTGCCCCTTCCATGCATGGCCCAGCTGGACAAGACCCCCAGCTCCATCCCTGCCAGTCCTGGGGTCTCCTGCTTGCCCAGACAGCCGGGAATCGAGGCTGTGTTCGCACGGCTCAGGCGTGCACCAGAATTCCTGCCTCCTGTCAGGTCCTTGGAACCAACAGGGAATTACTGAGAGCTCCACGCGGTGCCGCGAGGTCATTTCAGACGAAGGGATCAGTCAGGATTTCATAAAGTATTTATTTAGCTGACAAAGGAATTCCCAACCTCCCTTTCATGTACGTTTGAGCTGATGCTAAGTTTCCGAGACAAGGCTCCGATTGTGGCTGTCACCAAACAATGACATATTTCTTTTCTTCTCTTAAATTCTCTGTATCATTCTATATAAGAGGGCAATTTGTCTGTCATGCAGCTAAAACAGGGCCCACTCACTGCCCTCATTAAACTGACAGCACAGTTATTAGCAGTAAACGAAGCCAACAGGCAATGAATTTAGCCACTGTTTTATGGCGAGCACCAGTGAGATTTTTTCAGTAATTAATTTGATAAATATATTAATTATGAATTGAGTTGACAGTACAATCAGATTGTCAGCCTTCCAGACAGGCTCTTGTGATAAGTAGCTTTGTGATGAAGTGGTCGGATTTCAGTACCTGTCATCCTCCGGTGTCAGTCTCTTATCACTGTCCCGGCCATTCACTCTGTAATTTCCTGTGTGTTGTAATTAAATGGTGGCTTTCTGATTGGAAGTGACTCCTCAAACTTAATCTCTCATTCTCTCAGAATATATTGTTTAAAAGTTAAAAAAAAGAAAACAAACAAAAAAAAACCAACACCAAACAAAAAACCCCAACTCTTTGTTTTGGTGACTTTTCATGTTAAAAAAGGAGTTTTGAATTTCACGTTTGGTTATTGCCCCAGCGGGTGTTTGGGAATGGTGGTGTTGCCTTTGCTCCTGGCATCAGATGGGGGAAGCATCCATGCTCTGCCTCTGGCACAGTGAGCAGTGGCAGGAGGAGATGGAACCACGGGGAAATGTCAGACCTGTTCTCCCTCTCCTCCCTCTCCTCCAGCCCCAAGCAGGGAGCAGCCCAGCACAGTCTGGAGGACTTTGGGAAGGGTCACCGCTGGTGCCTCTTGCCAGCTTTTCTTCTTTCTTTTTTTTTTTTTTTTTGCTTTTAAGAAATTAATTAGGAACAGTGCCTGAGGTCATTTGGCTCCGGAGATACATGTCAAGATAAGATATTTCAAAAACACCTCCTTAATAATTTAATATCAGGTTGGAATTTGGAAGCATGATAGAGAATTGTTTGGAATTGCAAATTTAAGCAAGTTAGGAAGAACTCATAGCAAAAGAAAGCAAGCAGCATCTATCAGGATGAGTTCTTCTGCTATTTAAGCCTATCAGAAGAACTCCAAACTTGCATTACCAAATGCAGCAGATGACTCTCTGCTTCCAGTTGCCTCATG
>VYZQ01022638.1:0-22583 GCA_013400655.1 Mystacornis crossleyi | reverse complement strand
GCCCCAAACCAGAGCACTGCTTTTATCAATATCCCATTTTTCACAGGGCAGAGCATCACCAGTCACTCACCAAATCAGCACTGAGGCGTGAGCTGGTCTCTGCTGGATCTGGCACTGCTTGTCCCAGCTCTGCCATCAGCACGTTGCACCCTTGGCTCTCCAGGTCTCCCTGAGCACTCCTGAGCTCCCTGAGGCTCCTTGAGAAAGCTCAGAAGTGAGCTTTCTAAAGCTTTAGCTTTGCTAAACCTGGACTAGGGGACTCAAGGCTGTGTTATAAAATGACAGGGAAGTTAGACCCACATCCTTGTGGCAGTAAAAGTGAAGACCAAAATAGGTCACCCAGAGCTGACACAGGGACCTACTGCCAGGATTTGCATTCTACCCTACAGCCCCAAGCCCTGCAATGAAGCATTAGGAACAGTCTTTTTGAACTTCTCAACAGGGACAGTCTTTATGGATTATTTAAACATAAAAATATACAGCTTTCTGGAAAAGAACCATTTTAGCCCTTGGGGACTCGTAGTAGCTGTGGTGTTGTAGGAAGATCTATAATTGAGCATGCTAATACTGATATGCCATTGTTTGAGGGAAATTTCGCCAGGCGTGAGCCCATAATGCAAATTATGTCTTAAAAAGATCAATTTCGGGACTCTATTCTATCATTTTACTGATTTGTAGATGCTTTGAAACTACAATCCAAAGCAAGCATCTACTCCATACTGGTGGGGAGATTACTGCTCACTATTAAAGATGCTTTAAATTTTGCCAAGTGTTTTGTTTCAGCCAATTCCCATAATCACGTCTAAAACATATTTTAAGCAAACCGGTTTCTTTATGTAGCAACTCTTCCTAAATCTGATAACCCAAAATGAGATTATTGCTTACTAAAACCACAAAAAATCTTAGCTAATGCTAATTAAAGTGGTTTTAATTGTCTTTTTAAATCAGTATGTGCTTATACTCTGTTGCTTTGAATAAAACCTGTAATGTCTTTGCCTACATGCAAATTTTCCATAATGGAAATGCAATTTCTCAGTAAGCTTTGAATTTTTTTGTTACTGGCTTTGTTTGGAGTTTTATGGCCAATGCTCTTGATTTCTCACATAGCATAAGGCAGTACATTCAATAAAAAATTTATGTGATGGTTCAAAAATGGTAAGAAAAAAATAATGGCACCTGACACACTTGTAAGGGTGATTAGGTGTCTCTCTCAGCAAGCTGAATATTTTTCTTCTAACAGCTTTTTCCTTGCACTGAATAATGTCAAGTTGTTCCATATTCTCACTTCCTTACTTTTGGGGCTGTCACTGATAGAAGTAATTCCTGAGAAAAGCTATGAAGGAATTGCACCCCAATAGATGAATTCAGATTTTTTTTTTCTTTATTTACAGTATGTTTTTTTTCTCTTAAACATAAACTTTAACTGCAGAGCAAGATTTGCTTTCTGGTAAATGAAAAAAGTGACTTATTCCTTAGAATAAGGCTGGGGCAGGCCGGCAAGGAAATACATCTTTATCATGTCTGAAAAATTCCAAACCAAAACTGATTATGTGTCACTTGATAAAGTGCTGGGGAAGAATTATAGGTGTATTCCTGTTCCCACTAAAGCCAACCTGAGCTCTGCAGCAGCAGCAGCTCCCGAAGCATCCCCTGTGCTCCCAAGCTCCGGCTGCAGCGCGGCACTGCCAGCAATCCAAGTTGTGAGGAGATCGTAATTATTCAGCAAGGAAAATGCTCAGCATTTCCTGAACGAGTCTTTAATCCTAGTTTGAAGTCATTGCTGCCATTGTAAGGTCCAAGTGGAAACTGTGGTGCTTTTGTGCATCTGTCAGGCGCCGCTGCTTATTACGGAATCAGGAATGATAAATATGCCGAGCGCTTTGATGTGAGTATCAGCTTGAACTCCTCCAGTGCTCAGGTAGAAAGCAGCTGAAGCTATTGTTTTCATCCTGCATGAAAGGTTGAACAGATGCTTGAAAATAAATAGGACCTGATAAAATGATAAAAATCCTGGGATAAAGAGTGTGGCCTCTGTTCTCAGCGCCTGCTGTGCACCCAGGCCAAACCCGAGCAGCTGATACACAGCTCCACGGACTGTACAGAGCTGCCCCCTCAGTAACAGCAACATGGAGCCACAAGAGTAACAAAATCCACATTGTCTGTCCAGATTAGCTGCTGATATTCCTCTTCAGAGGGCCAAGAGCAGAAAGGCTTTGCAACATCAGCTCTGTCATCCTCATGGGTCAGGGTGCAGGGCTGCCCTCTGAAGAGACAGATTACAGCAGCCAGCACAGCCCCAGAGCTCAGCTCCCAGTCAGGTCTGGTTGTGGCTGCAGTTCAGGATCCAAAAGAGTCCTGAGGCATCCAAAGAGAAGTGACCTAGAAACTTGCTGTTTCTGTTTTTGTCTGCATAGGCCCAAGTGGGGCTGTGGAGAGTCACCCCAGGCAGCTCTGAGTCAGGCAGAACAAAGATCAGAGAAAAAACCATGCAGAGAGGATCACACACAAGCTAGTGTGTGATCCTCGCTGGAGAGCATCAGGATGTGTGTAAATTCTGCTTCTCAAATATTTGATCCTTCTACAAGGCTGCCTACACCTTTCTTTCTTTTCCCTTCCACGTCTTCATTTGTGCTCCCTGACAAGCAGCGGAGCAGGCAGCGCCTTCCACAAGTCCTTGTGGTGAGGCAGGGACAGCAGTTACCCACCCTCATCCTGCTGAATGGGCCACTTACCGTCGCCATTCCTTATTAATTAAAGGCATTAACAGCAAATCTCTGAGATTTTGCCTCTTGGCTAGAGCAAAATGTACAGTTTGAATGCAAAGTGTACAGTTTGATCGCCTTTAATAATGCTTTCAATGAGACATGCAAGGTGTGAGCAGGAGCTAATGCTGGTGCTGAAACAGCCCTGTAGAAGCAACCTCTCCTCCTGTTACTTCTGTGCTCACGTTTCTTGAAGCCGATTGTGAGTTTCCTGAAGTATAATTCTGTTTTCTTGCTCCATCAACAGCTGAAATCCCTATCTGTTTGCCTAAACCCCCTTAATAAATTCTTGCCAGCTGATGAGTAACAGGTCAGTGACACTTCTGACAGCAAGAAATGGATCAAGACGATCTCTCAAACATGTTATGCCATCTGATTTTTACATTATAGGTCCTAAAATTGCTGTATCCAACATTATTTATGATCTGTGGGACATTATATCACCACCCAACTCACCCATACCTATTTATCATGGGAGATTTTTCCTGGGGAGGGCAGTGGAAGGGCAGATGGAGAACCCTCATTCTCCACCTTCCTGGTGGTCAGCAGCAGCACATCCACAGAAATCCTGTGAGCTCTTAGCAGGGGGCTTTGGAATGAAACTGCAGGCCAGTGGGACCAAGGGGAGAAAAAAAAATAGAGAAGAGCACAAAATAAAAAGGTTTTCTCATTCTTTATTACTAGCCATAAGCAAATTAATGTAATTGTCTCATTAAAATGAATGCACTTTAGTTCTTATCATTTTCTAATGAAGTTTTATTTCCTAAGGAGATTGGTTGAGTGTTCCCCTCCACTGTGGAACAAATAGGAAAACAAGAGGCAAAGCACAGGAAACTCAGGGAGGAAAAGGGAAGTCAGAACATGTGTAAAGAATAAAAATATATCACCCTGAGGTACTGGTCCACAAAAATGCTTTACAATAGCTGAACACAAAGTCAATTCAAAAATACAGTAGATCACAGCCCATAAATAAGGTGTCCAATCAGAAAAGTGTGAGGGGAAAATGACAAAAGGCGAGAACATTCTCTGAAGGGGCAGTGAGGAGGTGGGGCGAGGAGAGCTGGCTTGAATAACTCCTCTACTGAGCCAAATCCCAAGATGGAGAGAGGCGAGGCCACTGACACCCCCATTCTTGCCTAATCTGCTTCAAAAAATGATAATCTCACTGCACAGCCAGCAGTGAGTAACGTGTCCAATGTTTCTTTAAGCATGGTAAAGCAAAGTACAGTTACTGAGAACTATCAAGGGTTATGTTTTAGAGACCACAGCAAATAAAACTCGTTGCAGTCATCATTTATTGATCCTCTGAGAAACAGAAAGTGTTATTTTGCATGTTCAGCCAGATGGGCAGAGCACAAAGTGTTTGCCAGGAGCAAAAAAGGCCTTTCATGGGTGCTGCTGGGTGCTCACAGCAAGCCACAACCATCCTACGTGCAAAGTGTTGAGGTTTTGGGTTCAGCTCTGCAGCTTCACATCTGTCACATGCAATATCTGAACAAAACCCAACTCTTACCTTCACTGGGAAGCTGTAAAGCCTCTCAGTGGGCAGGTAAGTACAAGAAATACCCAAGTCAACGGGTTTCTTCATGGCCAGACTGATATCTCTATAGGTATATTAATATATAGTTGTATAGATTTTTTTTTTTTTAAGTGTTAAGAAATTCTAAGCAAGAGTATCACTGGAAATTTGGCCTTATGGAGATAAATGTCAGGTTTTAGTTTCTTAGAGGCAAAAGTCCCCAGCCAGGAAAAAGCTCAGTGAAGTATTGAAGCAGTTTTATTTCACAGCATTTGTGTAACTTTTGGCACGAGTAGCTCAGCCAGTTGATGTGAGGGCTTGTGTGGCTCCAAGGCCTCTACTCCAAACTCTTGTGCTGATACAAAGTGCCTGGGGAAAAAATGGTCACACGTTGGAAAGATTGTCCATCCTGCAATAAAACAGGTGCAGCAACCCTCATGGAAATGAAATTCTGGGTTTGGTAGGTCTGAGTTTCATTCCTGTTTCTAACACCCATTCTTATGTTGACCAAGGTTCGTTATTTCATTTCTCTGGGATTAATTTTTCCCCAGTTATAAAGTGGCCATAAATGAATTTAGTTCTTAGCACTTTGAGGATCAAAAGGAATTGCTTTTAGCTACCAATGTCAGACAATCATATCACTACCAAAGTGTTCTGGTTTTACTGCTAACCTGCTAACCAGTTAAAAAGGGTTTTTTTATCATATAAACTATATGGTTATAGCTTTGTATAGAATGAGAGACAGACAGAAAATGATATTTTGGCCGTCTTAGATGCTGTGCAAGTCCTGCCACATCTTGTAGCACCTGGCTTCGTTTGCTTTGCTGATGGAAATCTGTGCACTGCAGGAAAAGTGAGAGCCAGCTTAGGTCAAATAAGAGCTGATTAATTACCACCAGGAATCGAGACAGGTTAAAGGCTGCAATCACATCTTGTTTCTTGTGTTCTTTTCACCAGCTTTAAGGTGGTGAGAACCAGAGGGGACTGGCTGTCACAGTGGGTGACAATTCTCCTGAATTTCCCAGGTTTGAATAAGCAACTGCACTGAACTAAAATTCTGAACCTTCCGAGGTTCATCCATCACTTTTACTAAATTACCTCTTCATTCTCTTTTCTGCTAAGAATCTAATTTTTATAGCACTGTAGAGAATTTTTATAGCACTGTACTTTATCTTGTCACAGTATTTTTTGTCATTATTTTCATCTCAGTGAACTCTCCAATGATACTAAATAGACTGTGAGAGCCTGGCTGTGAGATAACGAGGGAGGTGCACATCTGCAAATGTTAATAGCTCACCCTCCAAGCCTTTTGCCTGGGAAGTCAGGGCTTGGACAGGATTTGTACCTTCCTGGGCAACACACTGAGCAACTGTCTATATTTAGTCTTTTTTCTCCAGAAAATGGGTCAGATCAGACATCTCCTCTTTTTTTTTTTTTTTTCTGCCAGGGTAGCACCTACAGGGTGCTGAGACTGATTTCTCTGTGGTATGGAGAAAGCTGAAATGAGTTGATAAAACTTGAAGCATTAGGTGGGCTCATTTCCCAAGCAAATCTAAAGAAGAAATGCACATAAGTTGTGCGTTAGTATTTGCATGTCTGGGGTCAGGACCACACTTGTTACAGTCCCAGGGCCACAGAAATCCTCAGTCCCAAACTGCATTTCTTAAAAAAAACTGAGAAGAGATAGGGAAAAGGGATGAACTGGGTTGTGTGAAGTCGCATATCATAGAATCCCAGAATAATTAAGGTTGGAAAAACCTTCTAAGGCCATCAAGTCCAACCATTAATCCAGCACCGGCAGGTCCACCACTAAACCATGACCCTGTCGGACACCTTCCCACTCCCTGTGTCTGCAAATTGCTGCCTCGGGGCCTGTGCTTGGAGGAAAGTTTAGCTCTTTGTGTCTGCATAGCTGATTCCTAGGAAAATATATTTACCCAGCCCTGCCAAGTCCTCGATTGCCTTGCTCATCACCCAAGAAAAAAGGTTTTGCAGGAAGAGGGAGGAGAGCAAGAGGCAGCAGAAAAAAAATCCGTCTTTTTCCCCTTTTTCAGTTTTCTCCACCCTCTCACCCTAACCTGCTGCTAGGCCCAGCAAAGTGATGGTTTTCTAAAATGAGACCAAATAAATCTGTGTAGAGGTCAGGGGTGGCAAATTTAGCTAAAGATCTTAGTTTTGCTAAATGTTCACCCAGCCTAACTCATATATTTCATTCACCTGAATATACAATCCTGTGCGGAAAGCCTAGAGGCAGAAAAGTCATTTAGACTTCCACATCCATAAAAATTTGCTCAATTAATGCACTCTTTCATGAGACTGCAAGATCTTCAGCCCCTATTGCAGCTCCTGCATCCTTCCTCTGGTAGCAGGGAATGGATGTAAAACTGCCCTGATGGTGCAGGGCCGGGAGGGATGGGAGGCACAGCAATCTGTGCTCGTGGCACGGGCTGACCCTGGCTGAGCACCAGGTTCCCACCAAAGCTGCTCCATCACTCCCCTCCTCAGCTGGACAGGGGAGAAAAAGCCTAATGAGAAGCCCATGGGTCGAGGTAAGGACAGGAAAAATCGTTCACCAATTATTGTCATGGGCAAAACACTCCTCAAGGCTCCGAGTGGAGAAGTTAATTGAATTTATTACCCATCAGATCAGGGTAGGGTAATGAGAAGCAAGCCCAGCTCTTAAAAGCACCTTCTCCCACTCCCTCCCTTCTTCCTGAGCTCAACTGCACTCCTGATTTCTCTACCTCCTCACCCTCAGGGGCTCAGGGGAACAGGGAGTGGGGGCTGTGGGCAGCTCATCTCCTGTTGTCTCTGCTGCTTCTTCCTCCTCAGGGCAGGGCTCCTCACGCTCCTCTCCCGCTGCAGTGTGGGGTCTCTCCCATGGAAAACCATTCTCCATGGACTTCTCCACTGTGAATCTTTTCATGGGAAGTTCTTTATTAACTGCTTCAGCATGGGTCCCTTCTGTGGGGTCAGTCCTTTAGGACAAGACTGCTCCAGTGCAGGCTCCCCATGGGGTCACAGCTCCACTGTTAGTGGACATCATTTTCAGACCCTTTCCTGAGGTTTGCATTCCCTACAGGAAAGCTGCACAGCTCAGCAGGTTCGCTCCCGACATCTGCTTTGCACAAAGAAGCATCAGCACCAGGACAGAGTTTGACTCAGCCTCCTTAGGGATCAAAATAACCTCTTGCAGTGTCAGGAGAAATGGGTAAACAGGGGAACCCTTGCCCATGGTTATGTTGGTCCTCCTCCTCACGCTGATAAACACTTTCATCCAAACTGCCAGGGAAACACTGACTTTTGGACCTTGCTTATTACTATGTTTTTTAAACAAATCACTTTCAAAACTTTATCCAGATGGGCACTTTCATCGATTGCTTAAATTGAAGTACTCAGGGCTACCATGTTCCTCCAGAGCCACATTTGTTATTTATTTTACTGGTATTCAGTTGAAAAGGCTGCTGTCACTAACTTGTACCATTCCTGCTGCACACGTGTCCGTGCTGGTGTCCGTAATTGTCCTGTTTCTCAAATGTACTCCCTCTATTTAGATCCTCCAGCCCCCGTTTCTTGTCTTACCTGCTGTACACAGAGAGCGGAGACAGGGCGGGTGGAGGTGATGACAGTGGGGTTTTTTATCTGTAAATCTCTGGGGGGATAAGGTTGCATGGTTTGCAATTAGACAAGCAGGTACTGTGGCAGAGGACATCATTTCCTTCAGCAGGTTATCATTTCGAAAAAATCAGGAACCTTTTAATATACAGTATATCTCGCAGAATCTACCGTGGCTTTCTCTTAGCCAGCTTAAAAGACTGAGCTTAATGGCCTTTGACTCCTCTGACAAAACCAGGGGTTTAAGCTGGGCTTGCTTATTCCTTCTTCTCCACCTCACAGCCTTGCTGTAAACACCTTGCAATGCCAAAGGCAGGGTAGACCCCAAAGGCAGCTCCTGCTGTCGCGGGTTAACCTGGAAGGAGAAAGGCTTTGGTGGTGGGGTCTCACAGCAGCTCAGCCAGCTCCATCCAAAGCACCGTGGGCAGCAGGGAAGGGAAGAAATTCTTCCCTAGGAGGGTGGGCAGGCCCTGGCACAGGGTGCCCAGAGCAGCTGTGGCTGCCCCTGGATCCCTGGCAGTGCCCAAGGCCAGGCTGGACACTGCTCACAGGGGCTGAGAGCAGCCTGGGGTAGTGGGAGGTGTCCCTGCCCATGGCAGGGGGTGGCACTGGATGGGATTTAAGGTCCCTTCCAACCCAGGCCATTCTCTAATTCTCTTTATCAGGACTAAGCCCCCAGTTCAGGCAGCATTATCTGCATTATGGTCACCAGATGCAGCCCAGCTTTGTGTGGCTGGAGCTTATCTTTTGTTGTAGGAGAAAAACAGATACATCCATGGAAAGGCCTGTGGGACAGATGACACCGAAATTGCCTTTTTTTTTTTGTGGTTATGCAAAAAGGAGAAACTCTCACTCTGAGTTTGTGTGTCTAAAAAGGTGTCAAGAAATTTAGGACTTGGGAAAGAAGATGCTTTGAAAACACAGTGCTTGTAAAATCCTCAGTGTTTTTATACCAGGGGACAGCTACAGGATGGACTGGAACCCTGGACTAGGGCATGGATCACTGCCTAGACCATTGCAGTATTTGGTTTTTCACTTATCGTCCTCTTGAGTGTACAATTATTTTCTTCAATTGTATTTCCAGAATTTCTATAGCTCTCATTGCAATGGCAAAACAATATTCAAAAACTGTTTGTTGCAACCTGGTGATGAGAAGAGACGGGCTCAGTGGGAAAATGTTATTTCCATGCCCTCTATGTGAGTGTTTTGTGCATCACTGCTCAGGAAAGCTTTCTGATAATAACCAAGGTTGGACTAGATGACCTTTAGAGGTCCTTCCAAGCCATTCTATGATTCTATGAACCAAACCCATGTGTTATCAGAAGATTTTTCTCCAGCAGAGACAGAGAGTTAATATTCTAAGACTTTTTTTTAATGAAGATATTCCAGCATGGGACTTTTCCATTTTATCCAAACTCTTCAGAGCAAATTGGAATTAGGACTCCATGTTTAGAGATATTTTTTTTTTTGATCAACAAGCCTGTGAAGCTGATTTTTTTTGGTAGCAATAGGAGATGAGCAGTTCATTTTTGATGCTTTTCCCCAAGATACAGAAACACCAACATCGTTCCTCTAAGCTCCCATTTGGTGAGATTTCTGCCTAACACAAAATCCCTGCCAAAGTCAGACTTTTTCCAGAAGTGAGGAGTTTAGCCCTGCAGCCCTATAACAGTGCAATGCCAGCAAAAAAGTTTTATCTTAATTTCCTGATGCCAGCTCGACGTTATGACAAGAGTTATAAAGGACCATTTATCTTGTCAGAGAGAAGGGGCCATCAGCATCAGGCCCCAGAGACTGATCATCAAGGTCTGCCTGAAAAATTATGTGCCTTAAAAAACCTGATCCCAAACCAGCAATCTCAGAGCAATACCCATATATTAACTGTTTGAGCAGCACTGGATGGATCACTGGGATATAACCAGAGGGACAGGCTGTGAAATTCAGTGGAATTTTAACTGGTGACCCCCATCATCAAGCTGCAACTTCCCTTTGGAGTCACTGTTGTCTTATTTCTGAGCATGACTTAAGGAGAGCTAGTTTAAAAAAATGGCTAAAATGAAAATACTGATTTAAAACCTTTGTTTTCAATACATTTCCTCTCCTGAAAATGTGTTGCTTTAAAAATACTTTACTACTGGTCTGTAGTAGTAAAAAAAAAATTTCTCTGGGTTCCTCCCTCTAACTCACCAGTCTATTTTTTTCAGAGATGCCATGAAGAAGGCAAAATAATGCCTCTTACTCTCTGCTCTGCTCAGCAGGCTCAAACTATGGAACGAAAGTGGAGAAAAAAAGTTGTTTTTCTGTACTATGAACAGATGGCAGAGATGTAGTATTTAGTAACAGCATTGAGAAATAGTGGCAAGAATTAGCTAAAGGGCTCTAAATCAGCATTCTTATTTACAAGAGGGATTTTAGGTGTTTTTTTGGACATTTAGTGAGCAAATAGTAACTTTGTTGCTAGAAAATATTAGGGAAGGAACATAAAAATGATTTAATATGCATAATCTCTGGTACATTTGCACACACAATTTAGACCCCTGAATCTACCCTGGTGTGTCCTTTCTGCCATTCTGGGACATCCCAAAGGGTCTCTTGATGATGTTTCTGCAGGGATTCCTGCTTGTCCTGCACCCCATATCCCAGCCCTGTGTGGAGGTGCCCACAGCATCCTTGGCATCATTATTTACCATGTCTGGAATTACTGGTGTTTAATACCATTTATTGGATTGAGACTTTACCAGGTACTCTCCTTCCATGGGACGCTCTATGACAAGTTTCTGGAAATATTTAAATTCTCTTCTAATTTTCTCCCTTTCAGAGGTAAATTTTTCTGTTATATTCATTTACACATAATTTTCTTGTGTTTTTGTGTTGGGGTATGTGTCCTTTAGGTGTTAGGTTTCTATATGTCAACTTAATGTGCTTTTATGATTAATTTTGTTTCTCAGATTTTTTTTGCTGGTTGCATTTCATAAACCTCCCATTTAACAAAGCATGGCTGTAAACATTTAAACTGATGCTGAATGGTGCTCAGGAGATGAGAATTTATTTGGAAGAATATTTTCTCCCCATTTAATTCCATGCAAACCTTTTACAATCAAGACTGGAAGAGAAATAAAATGAAATCTGCATAAATGGCACCTCCTTGTCTGTGCCAGACAAATTCCCAGAGTACAGGAAAATGGGAATTTGGGCCTTGAACTTTTGGCTGCAGTATAATTTGCAGAACAAGCGAACCATTCCCAACTGTTTCCGAAATCAAGGCTACAAAAGTAGGAACTGCTCGTACATGGCCAGGACAGAACAATTGATTCAAATTGTCAGGACTTAACTCATGTTTCAGGATTGCTTTGAAATTTTTTCATTCTTGGTAATTTAATTCCTTTGCAGTTCTCTCTCACTGGATTGAGAGAATTGCACTCCTCTAGCCCTCTTTTTACCCCCCTCCCTCTGCCTTTTTTTACATGGGAGATATAATTTATTCCTGTTTCAGTGAATTTGCCACAATAAAGAATCCAATTCTTTCAAGGTTTTGTTTTTTTCTTTTTTTTTTAATCTCCTCAGAGAGTGAAAGTAGCGTTCGCTGAAATTAAGGTGCTTTTTGCCAGAAATGTGATGCTAATCCTCTTAGTTTTAATGGTTTTGAAATGGTTTGTATAAGAAGGTAAACAGAGTAGTTGATTAATAGGAAGGAAGTCAATTGGCCATGTTGCAAGTGTTATACGCTCTACTGTACAATAGTTCTTTATTTCTGCAGAGGGAGGCACAGACTGGTCTCCTTTTGAAAGTTCTTAGGTGAAAACTGATATCTCTTCTTATACTGTACAATTCAGAAGGGTTTGATTCCAGCACCAGAAAAAGCAAGCAGTGCACTTTCGAAATAGAAGTCAAACAAATATCACTGATAAGACATTGACGTGACACCAGTTATCTCCCCTTTTTATTGAAAATAGGCACATATAATGAGGTGCTTCACATTTTAAAGTCTTAAATCTTAGAAAGCTCCAGGCCTAGATGGTTTTGATTTTGGCTTATTAAACTTGCGGTGTGGGGAAGGGGGGAGGGCAGGAGATGGAGTGACTCACTTATCCCTGTTATTTAACCTTTCACTGGCCAAGGGGATTTTTGTCTGCAGTTTATTAAAGGGGTTGTCCCTCTCTGATTGACTTCCCAGTGTTTCCTGCCTGATCTCGGATGCCAAGACCTGCTCAGGCCAGGCAGGTGCCCCTTCCCCATCAATAATTCACCTCTGGGTCTCCCAGGGCTCGGGCACTGTTTGCATGTAAAGCGAGAGGAGAGGAGCCAGCGGTTACCTGAATTCTTTTGTCTGGCACAATGGCAGAACTCTCACGCTCACGTCAGTTGTAGTCCATCAATTAACACTTACAATTAAGTGCTGCAACACAAGTGTGAAGTGGTTGAAGGCCTGAGCAGCAGAGGCAATGGGTAACCCAAGAGCTTCAAAGGAAGACCTGGTGGCTGCAGTTACAAAAGAGGGCTGGGACAGAATTTCAGGGTTTAAATAGGGAAGAAGACAGAATAAATTTGAGAAATAACAGAGGAAGAAGTCGAAGCTGCTGTGGCCACAGGGAAGGAGTTTGCAGGTGTTTCTCAGGGCTCAGACAGAGCCTGAGGAGGGCAGCAGCCCTCAGCTCCATAGCAGATCTGCCTTCAGCCTCTTCTGAACAGGTCCTTCACTGGGAAATGCAGTGAAATATTACAGCATCATTTAAAATCCTGGAAGGGCTGTCTGAGGGCAGTCACGAGCAGCCTGGTCTAGTGGAAGGTGTTCCTGCCCATGGCAGGGGGGTTGAACAAGATGGACTTTAGGGTCCCTTCCAACCCAAGCCATTTTTTGTGTTCTATCTTGCCCCTTTTTCCTGACTAGAAAGGTTCCTTCTCTAAAGCTACCTCTGAAGACCCTTGCTAGCTGAAGCAATTAATCAAAATTATCTAATTTGAGAAGGTAACTTAGGTAAAATCTCGTGGAAACAAGTACTTTCTTTTTGGGGTCTAATGGCAGATAAAAAGGAGTTAAGAAGTGACAAGGTTAATTTAAGAATAAAACCACAGAACCAACACAGTGATCCTGGGTTTGTGTCACGACCAGACATGACAGACCAATGTCTTCACACATGCAGAGTTCTTTCAGCAGCTAAACTCAAACTCTGATAATTTTGCTTGGAACTGAGAGAAAACCCAGAGACAGTGTTGTATTTAGTGTGAGACAATGGCATAGGGAAACCCAAAGCACAGCACAGCCCTTTCCATAAGTAGCTCTGAGTGATGGGAAGCTCTCCAGAAGCAGTTTTACCGGCTGGGTTTCAGTGATGCCTATCCCTGCTCCATCCCACAAATACTTGTCCTTTTGGCTTTGAGTAAAAAACAAATTTCACAAAGAATTTATTTACGATTCCATCGCATCTTGCAGCTCTCATTTAGTGAACCCCATGCATGGTATAAATAATTAACTCTCCTTCTTCATATTAAGCCACAAGTAACAGAATTAGCTAAGAGATTTTGAGAGCTATATCTGCCTCTCAATAACTAATTTGTTTTTGACTCAGGTGTGGGATCTAATAATTTTATAGATTTATTGTATGGGAGAACACTCATAGAAATAGTAGGAAAACTACTGCTCTATTCTTCTTCTGCCTTACTCCTGGTGAAATAACAGAATTTCTACAGGAGTATGGCTAAACAAAACACAGTCAGTGCATAACATGTGCTAACAAACCTATTTGTGCTCCGAAATCCAACTATTGCCTCTTCCAACACTTTAAAATCTTCCTTCCAAGTTGGCTACTCTTTCATCTCGATTGCAGTAGTGTCACTCAAGAACAATTTCATTAGATTAAATGGTCTGGCAGTCAATGCAATTGTAATCAATAGCTGCAACTCCCAGAAGATAGCTGGGTTCAAACTTCCAGTCATCCCTGCCCTGTTCTTTGACTCCAGGAGTGCTGTAGAGCTAAAGCATTTCTGTAAAGTATATTTTAAAGGATCTCCAAGCCTTCCAGTTCTACAAGGCTGCCAACTCTTCTCTTTTAGAGCAGAGAGAAGGCTTTTTTTAGCTGGGGATGGAGTTTAGTGTCTGAGGCTCTGACTGATGGCAGGCAGAGGGAAGTGGCTTACGCCCGTTCTGTGTGTGCACACTCTGCTCAGCTGCAGCTCCCTTGCTCCCATCACTGCTCCCCTACAGGAAAGGAAGTTCTCAAGCAGCATTTCCGAAAGGTTTGGGAGACCCAAGGAAGGAAAGCACTGGAGTTTCTCTGCACGTTCGAGAAAATAAAAATAAAAAAATCACAGCATAAAAAAAAAAAAAAAAGAAAACACAAAAAAAATTTGCTGTTTTTTTGTCCCCCGGGGCAGGATGCTGCTTCTCCTCCTCCCTGCCATTCCCCCAGCCTCAGATTTGAAAAGAACCCAAACCAAGGTAGGTGCTGCCAACACTGCTCCATGGATGCCATCTGAAAAAATTTCCCTGCCATTCCTGAATATTTGAGGCTGGAATTTCACAGTAATAAATTACAGAGTCATAGAAAGTTAAGGCTGGAAAAGACCTCTGAGATCATCAAGTCTGCCATCAGCACCACCACCATGTTCACCACCAAACCTTGTGCTCCAGTGCCATATCCACACCTCTTTTGAACACTTCCAGGAATGATGACTCCATTTCCCACTGTTCCAATGCTTGGCAGTGCTTTCTTGTGAAGAAATTTTATCTCATATCTACAGCTAAACTTCCCTCGGTGCAGTTCGAGGACATTTCCTCAATGTTCCTTTTTCCTTTTTACATTGAAGATCCGCTGTATTTGTCAAAATAATTTCAGTTTTACCCTTTCCTTCTGCTCCTTTAGAGGCCTTAAAATTACAAAGTGCAGCCCCTTCTGTCTCGACGCATGCAGGTATTTGCCCTGCACTTGACATTTTCCAGCCATGCTGGATGAATGACTAAGCAGTGATCCATGTGAACGTCGTGTCACCTGGAGCCTGCTGGGATACCTTTTACACAGGAGGTGAAAAAGATAATCCTTTCCCCTCTTCCTTTCACCTGGAAGACGTATCGCTCTATTTGTACTGCCTGAAAAATTAAAACGCTTTTATTTAGTGCTGCTACTTCAGAGCAAGCACCTTTCTGAAATACAGAGGAGCTTTGGAAAGCATGTGTTCAAATGAGTGCAGATATTCTCAACGCCACTGCACGTATTTATCACAGCTCTTGCATGGCAATCTCAGGAGCTGATGTATTTGTATTTTTCATGACACCTCCAGCAGATGAGAGGGTATAAGCTGCAGTGCTCCTTACATGCTTGGGAATGTAAGAAAAAGGCCTCTTGCGTTAGCATGCATATATCTTGTCATTCTTTTTCCTTTAGAACTAAACTCAGTAAAGCCACTAAGTAAAATTCCTGACGTGGCAGAAGGGATGTGCAGAACTACACTGAAGGTGCTCCAGGTCCCCCCATCCCATAATAAATCAAATAACAGCCTGGTCCTATGCCTGACTGCTGTAAAGGTGCCTGTCTCTGTATAGGGCACCACATCTCTGCTTAGTACTTATCAGTGCTTTTTATTATATATCTTATATTTCTAAAAAGATTCCAGACTAGCAAATAATGTCACTCAGGGATGTGGCTGGGCCAGTGGAACCAGTGACAGGTAGAAGAGCTGGGCCCCACTTTCTCCATGAATTGAGACGTTTTCTGCTCCTGCCTTGACCAGCAGCTCCGTGCAGGTGGGTCAGGCTGAGAAGCATCGGCACTGCAGATATTTTAGCACAGACTTTTCTGCTGGTCCTGAGCTCCCAGCAAGAAGTGTTCTGATGGAATGAATCCCCCGTGCTGGCAGCCAGGGCCGCGCACATCCCCGTACCTGGCGGAGGGGGTCCAGCGCAGCGTGGCAGCAGCCCCTGCTCCACGCGCTGCTGTTGTGGCTGGCTTCTGCTGCAGCTCCAGCCCGGCAGGGCTGTCAGTAACTCTATCAATTAAAGCCTGCACTGCTGGATAATTCCCTGAGTGCTGGGAGAGGCTTGTTCTCACTGGGGTGTAACAAGAGTAATTATAATAATGACTCGTCCATTCCTCACCGCCGCAGTTTCTCTTAGCAACAGGCTTGAGCAGCACGAGAAATGTGATCAAAGTTGAAAGAGAATTCTCTTTGATGCAAAGGAGTTTTTGTTGCTGTTTTGGTTAGGGAGGGCAGGCAGGGGAGGCTGTCAATGCAGGCAGCTAATGACAAACAGGGGATAAAGCTCCACGGGGATTAGCAGAGTCTGAATGCAAGTCAAGTGCTCTGATTCTGTAATTTCAACCAAGTAGCGAAGCAACCTACAGGCTTTTTAGTGTTTAGGTGGCCACAAAGAAGGTTTGCTGTCATCTCTGAAACACTTCCCCAGTAAGAAATTTCCTGGAACACCAAGGTCTTATTTCTTGTGGGGGGTTAAGTCATTGCATTATCTCCTCAGGTGAAAATTCATTATGTTCATCTCCTGTGTGTGTCGAACAGCCTCTTCCTGTACAGCAGGCTGCCCATCTCTCCCTTAGGCAGTAACAGCATCAAGTGGTCAGTGCTACTTATCTTGCTCACCTGCCAATTAGCTATAAACTGTAAGAAGCATTGTCCCCAAAAAGGAAAAAAAAAAAAGAAAAAAAGCAAGCTGGATCAGTTTCAAATTTAATTAGCCCAAAAGAATTCAATATATTATTGCCTCAAACAAAAGAAAAAAACATCTGAACCTTTAATCCTCTTTGAAGATGCTTCTTACTGATATATCCCATCACATATTTTTAACACTGGTGACAGTACTTAGAGAAATCATATCCCATGTTCAGTTAAGCCAGGAAATGCATTTGATTCTCCTACTACAATTTTCACAGCAGCTTAGTAAGCGCAACCTCTTTACCCCTTGTAAACCATCCCATCCACAGTACCTGGTGAAATGCTATGTGCCAAACTGAATAGCTGGAAATTAATTTAATGTTTGCATCTCTATTGTATGAAATATTTATCTCTCACGTATGAATTTATTATTCAAGCATTGCCTTTTTTCTGAAGAAGGGCCTTGAAGGGTTTCCACAGTGCTGTTTGTGCCTCATGACTCTGAGACTAAACCTGACCCCTGGGGAGGGAGCGTGGGTGAGATCCACCCCCGTCCTTGGAGTGTGGCCCACGAGGATCAGGGAAGACTCAGGCCCTGAGGATAATCCTGTCTCGGGGTTTGGCTCAGGTGGGGCTGGGGAGCACCCACAGGAAGAAAATTACTTTAATTCACTGTGCTCCAAGAGATGATTCTTGACCCAGGAGACACAAAAATGCAGTATGGTCGAAAGAAGGAGGGCAAAGAAGAGGAATAGGAGATTTATTCTTAAGGAATCTGAATGCAGCCATGAGCCAAAGGCTCCCAAGGGTGCTTTCCTCACTCCCAAGCTTGTAGGGTGTCTTTGTGCTATGACCAGGCTGCTGGAGCTGAGCCCACTCTGGCTCTGTGGGGTTTGGCTGCAGGAGGGGTGGGTGGCACCTCTGTGTGTGGGGAGGGACACCTATTTGGGATCCCATGGGATTTGTATCTTCCCGTAGTCCTGCTGTCCTGAAGGGCAAGAGGTCCGGGTGTAAATAGGGATGGAGCTGGACGCTGCAGGGCTCACCCAGACGTGGCCTTACCTGGGTGCAACCAGCCAAAGCTGAGCGCCCCGGGGCTCTGCCCCCCTCCCTGCTGCCAAACACTCTCATTACTTCAAAAGAACCCTCCAAATGTCTTCAAAGTTTGGATTAATGATTTGTTTTCCACACAAATCCAGCAGTTTGTTTTGCTTTCCGTTTGAATCAGCTCAGGTACCAATCTGAGATCCAGAGACTGGAGTTTGGTGCAAATTATTAAAAAGCTTCCTCTATGCTTTCACTGTAATTGAAAAAGTGCTGACTCTGTTTTATTTTAAAACTGAGCAAGTTCTTTGTGATCATCAGATTTACAAAACAAGACTGTTTTCAACACAAACTGCTTCAGGAGTAAAAGCCCTTACTGAATGACATAATTTCATTTATACTCCATTTTTTAAAAACGCTGAACTCTTGAAACGTACATTCCTCAGGAGAACTACTCTCCCCCAAAAAAGCAATTAAAATTGCAAGCTGTCGTTTCAAGTTTTAAAATGTGACATTTGAAAATGGAATATGCACTTTTATGCAGCCCGTTTGCTTTGTGCTTTATTATGCAGTGGCATAAAGTGGAGCATCATTTTGGACAAGGAAAAATTTACAGAAGAGTTCTTTACTTTAACTCTTCCTGAGCGTCCGTTTCTTGATTTCTGAGTATTACAAACACATTCAGAGCTGCATTTAAGTTGCTAAAACCGCTCAGAGTCGCTTATTTCACCCTTCTCAGCGAGGTCGCTGTGGCACGAACAGCAGCCAGATAATAAACCCGCAGTTTTGCGCTAGTTTGAGCCAAAACGCACAGTGCCAAGATTTGATGTTACCCTTCAGTGGTGGGGTCACCTGCTCAGCGCTGGACAGCCCAAAGAGCGGAGCTGCAGAGGAGCCCCTTCCAGAGGACCTTTGCTCCAGGCTGCTGACAGGAATTCGGGCAGAGATGCTGCTGATGACGAGGCAGAAACTGGGATCGGAGGTAAAAGGAAAGCGCTGAAATCCGGCTATTCGGGCACTTTTCCGTGGTTTAAGGCAGCCCTCTAGAGACTGGAGAGAGCAGTGCCGGGAGCGCCAGCGCGCCGGGGCTGCGAGGGAGCGCTGAGCTCGGGGAGAAAAAATAAATTATTTCGGTTTTGTTGGCTTGTTTTTATTTTTATTCTAATTTTTGTGCTTTTCTCTGTGTGTTTTTCTTATTGTTTGTTTATTCGTGGTTATTTTGTTTCATTTTCTTCTCATGCAAAACTTCTCCACTTAAAAATTAATTACTGCAAATGTAGTGGCAGGACACAGGGAGTGGCTTCAAACTGCCAGAGGGCTGGGATAGATGGGATATTGGGAAGAAATTCTTCCCTGTGAGGGTGAGGAGGAGCTGGCACAGGGTGCCCAGAGAAGCTGTGGCTGCCCCTGGATCCCTGGCAGTGCCCAAGGCCAGGTTGGATGGGGCTAGGAGCCACCTGGGATAGTGGAAGGTGTCCATGGCAGGGGTGACACTGGATGGGATTTGAGGTCCTTCCAACTCAAACCATTCTATGTTTCTATGAAATTTTTATTCCACAATTACTGTTTTTTTATAACACTCCCAGCACTTTGGATATCCTGGTAAATGCGTGGTACCTGTAAAAGTGGTGGAGCTTTGGCACAGGGATGCTTTGCCCAGTTGGAAGGGAATTGCTGCTCTGAGAACAGGGTAAAACTGGGCAGCAGCTCTGGGAATGAGCTCTCCGGAGCACATGGAAACACACAGGGATGCCAAATTACTTCGGTGAAGTTTCGGTCAGATATCAAAGCACACACCAGTTTAATTCTGCACCTGGATTAAAATTTGAATGTATCCCAGCAATGCACGTATCTCCATCACACCCACTTTAACCTGCCCACCTCTTTCTCAGACCCCTGTAGCTGCAGTGTCTGGAAGTTTTACAGACCATCTGGCCAGGCCTCGAAAATCCAGAGCTCCTGGCAAGTGAGGGAAGTTTGAGATGGAAGGTCTCTGTGGGATCTCTCTCCTGAGTTCCCATCTGCTGCAGCTGCCACGTGAGATTTCCCCATCTGGCTCAGCCTGCTCCAAACGAGCTCCCTGGCCTGGGGCTGTGACGTGTGATCCTGAGAAAGCAAGTTTTGCACTGAGAAAATGTGCAAATGTCAGATCTGGATCTTGGGCCTAGTTTTTTGTGATCAGCAGTTTTCAAGCAAAATGTCAGAAATGCCCTGTAAGAACCAGCACTTTGAGGCTTGTCTTCCCTGCCCCAAAGCAGAACAATCCATACACCTGTTTGATTTCACAATAAAATGCAAAGTCACTTAATCTTGCGTGTTTGTATGTTTTCCTCAAGCCGTTTTTTGAAGGAAAATGCCTTAGTCTTGTTAGAAAGTGGAGATAATTGGACAAAAATGGTACAGTGTCAAAAATACACAGTGACTTCCCTATAATACTTGCTGCTTAAAGCAGGTATTTGATAAATCCATCAGTTTGCTGGGAAAATCGCATCAATCTTTATTTTAGTGCAAACTGATGCTGAGTATTCACCCCACAGAGCTTTTTTGGGGGGGAATGGAGGAAATTGATTCTATAATTGATGGCAGAGTTTGTGTGCTGTTTCTTTATGTGATTTTTGTATATTTTTCCTCTTTGCCAGCAGCCACTCTTTTTCTTCCCAAAAGAAAATTTAAAGTTGATGAGTATCAGGTCACTGGATCTAATCCACTGTGATGGACATGAGCTGGCATTTTCACAGAATCCCAGAATCGTTTATGTTGGAAAAGTCCTCTGAGATCATCAAGTCCAACCTGTGACCAACGCCCACCTTGTCACCAGCCCGGAGCACTGAGTGCCACGTCCTGTCATTCCTTGGACACCTCCCAGTGCAAACCCTTCAATCTGAACAGCTCGCTCTTGTTTTATGGACTCAGCTGTGTTTGAAAATTAAGAAAACAACATAAATCAGTCTTTTTGGGGTGGCATTTCATGTGTGCCTTTCAGAGCTGAGGTCCTTCCTTCAGAGCTGCAGATGTTGTGCTGCGTGCATCCAGATGTGTGGCATAAATGATGCTGTTTGTTTTTTTTAATATATAATTTGGAAAACAACTGTAATTTCTAAATTGTTGCAGGATTGTTTACTTTGGTCCACATCTGACAGAAACAATTGCAGTCACTGAGCTGAACAGAAATTAAAAGAGGAGTATTTATATGCCACCTGGGATAGCAGAGCAGTCTGTGGTTTCTGACCTCTCTAAGCAGCCAAGGAGCATCTGATGAAAACAAAAGGCAAGTTTAAGCTAAGAAAAAGGGGATGCTCTTTCATGTGGGTGCTCACTTTGGAAACCCAAAGTGTTTGGGCAGATTAATGTTAAAAAAAAAAAGAAATTGTCATTTAAGTATTTAATCTCTATATCTGACTTAAGAAATCTCCAAGTCACTGAGCAGCATGGGAGGGATTGCTCTGAAACCTTTTGCTGTAGGCTGTTCTGATCTTCCTTAAGCCTCTCCTGTGAGTCTCTACTAGAGAATAAGTAAAAATATCAATACATTTTGCCCAGATGAGGTGCAGCTGTTCATTTGTTCACATTCACTGAGGAAGGCCAGAAATATTCAGCACCACAAAGAAACAGCTCCTGTCCTCCCCAAAACTTCAGACAGACCAATTTCAGCAAGGTGTGCAAGCCCCAGGGGTGTTCATGGCTGGATTTTTGGCAAGCACGTGTACACCCGCACATGCATCTTTAGGAGTTGCAACTGTAGGCCCTTAACACAGAGATTAAATATATTTAAATCTATGATTCCACTGAGTCAGGATGCCTTTTGGTCACATCTTTATACCTTAGGAGGGTATGAACAGCAAAGCTGCCCAAACCTCCTCCCCAAAGCCTCTTTCTTTTGCCAGCCTTTGATATTTTCCTACCTGGCTCCTGATTTTTTTTTAAATATTGACCCCTAAAATGTAAGTTATCTGTGAAATTGCAGTTATTGCAGCATCTCTGTTCCATGGGCAGGGAGCCTGAGCAACTGGCAACCCGAAATAGCAGCCCTGAGCAATTTGGTTGTGCTTTTTTTGATGCTCTTGTTTTCACCTCCCCCAAGCCCATGCTGGCATGATAAGCATAATCATTTTCTCCCCTGGACTGTATTTGGGCCATATACTGGAATTTGATCCCACACTCCCCATTTGCTAAGGATAAGAAATGGCTTTAATGCTGCACACCGACGTGTGAATCCCATCAATTCTTCCCTGTTTCATTTCTTCCAATCACCCAACCAATTGGCTTGAGCAAGCAATTCAGGGGGAAAAAAAATAAATGTAATAGAGGTCCCTCTTTTGAGAAAGGTACTTCTGTCCAATTGCTTTCATCTTGAGAACACAGCTCTGAGGTCTGTTTCCAGGGATGTCCTTCAGCAGGCAGCATGAATTGCAAAATCAGTCACACAAATGGCCTCCCTTATATAAAAATAACCAATATATCAACAGGGCTGAAGCCAAGCAGCAGTTAAAATAACTACCAGATCAGTAGCACTAAACTTACAACAGACAGATGCACCTGAAAAGGGAAAGTGCAAGGCATTTTTTAGTTTGATTTGTGTTGTTCCTTCATTTTTTATTCGAGACACAAAACATTCTGAAAAGCAAATGCTAAGAGTTGAAGAGACTACCATGACAAAAGGAAATACTGTGCAAGTGTAAAATTACTGGAGGAATATTCCCGTCTCTAATGAGGCAGAGTGCCATGGCTGAGTTAAAAATTGGGATAGACTTTGTGGCAAAGCCTTTTTAGGCAGGTGCTGCCACCCCTGCTCATGGTCCACAGACTCTTCTGTGTTCCTTGCTGCTGCTCCAGGGATCAGCCTTACCCTGCAGGCACGAGACAGCAACTCCCTTTTAGGCTGAGCTGCATTTATTCATACTCGTGGTCTGAAAGTTTTCCAAGTGTTTTTTTGGAGAGTTCCAACAGGAGAATGGAGGGGTCTAAATCAGGGAGGTAACAAGGAACCTGCACAGGTAAAAGCCGGGTTATGAAACTCCAGCAGGGACACCTTCTACTACACC
>VYZQ01022635.1:21798-72080 GCA_013400655.1 Mystacornis crossleyi | reverse complement strand
GGGCGGCGGCCAATGGGGCGCGGCGGCGCAGGAAGGGGGCGGGGCGCGCCCGCGCTTCCGTCCACCGTTCCCCCCCGCACGTGCCCGGGCTTTGTGCGCGCGGGCGGGCGGACGGGCGGCCCCGCAGCCACATCCCGATCCCTTTCGCTTTCCCTTTCTCTTCCCCTCCCCGCCGCGCCCCATGGCGGCCTGGTTCACCTCCAAGGCGGAGGAGGACGAGGCGGAGGACGAGGCGAACCTCTGGGCGTACGACTCCACCTGGGAGGGGGAGGAGGAGGACGAGGAGGAGGACGGCGGCGGAGGCGAGCCGGAGGCAGCGGCGGCGGAGGAGCCGGAGGATGCGGGGCAGGGCCGGGCGGGGGGCTGCCGGCACAGCCAGGTGCGTGTGGGGGGCACGGGGACTGAGCGGAGCCTGCGGGCTGGACGGCGTGAGGGGACCCCTTCCAGACCTTTCTGCCCGGCCCCCGCAGCCGGAGCCCCTTCCCGGCCCTTCCTCCCTCGTTCTCCCGGGCGCGGCCGCCGCTCGGGAGCGGAGCGGCGAGCTCGGTGCCGGGGGAGGCACCGCGGCCCTCGGGTTCATCCTCAGCACAGAATTTGTCCTCATCTTGAGGAAGCAAATCCCTCTGGAGGAGGGAGGACAGAGAGATGCTGCCACTTCATGAGGCTCCTCAAGATCCATGACATTGCCATGAGCTGGGTTATAATATGTTTTTCCGCACCGTTGCTTATGATGTGGGTACTTTGTCCCATAAATACAGGTTCTGTTTCGTGTGTGGCGCCTGCCTGTTCACCACATGCTGATGGCTACTGGATTCGACATTATGGCATTGATGTTCTCCTTGCTTTTTAAGTTTTTGGTTGGTATCCTCGGTTTTGTATGGTGGCCTTCCCTAGGCTCTTTAATTCCATCAATAAAAATCCATTACATAACATCTGCTCAGTTTAAAAAATGAGCTGTAACGTTTTATTTCTCTTAGACATGTTTTATTTTGTAGGGAGCGTGTGTAGAGCAACTTTGAAAACCAAAAAATGCTGTGTTTTAAAAACTAGAGGTGCATGTGCAGTTTTGAGCAAGGTGCTGCAAAACACGAGCACTTGTGTCTGGTGCCTTAAAATAATGTTTATTTGAAATAAAAGGAATTTGTTAGTCTTATCTGAGGTTCCTGTTCTTAGCATCGATATTTTTCAGTTTGACATTGGGTGTCAGTAATTCCTTCTCCAGCACTGCTTTGGTAAATGCAACTTTTTCCTTTTCAGTAGTTCCTATGTCAGGCAAAACACACTACAGTCCTTTAACTCCTCCCCTTTCTGGGAAAGGGAAACTACTCCTTCACTTCAAGTTTCATTTCAGCAACTCATCCTTATTTTTAAAATAGAAATAGCTAAAACTTTCTAATGAATATACTTTTAAAGGTGCTTATTATGAAGCTTTCTTTTTTGCTTAATAAGCATTAAAATATAGAACTAACCACTCTTGAAGGAAAAATAAATTCTCTGTGCACATAGATATAGGAAAGGCCAAAGGCACTTTGGGTGGAATAGTTGTACTTCTGAAGGGAAGAGGCAGAGATTTCCTTCGAAGTGTTTTGCAATGTTTGAGGGCACCCTATCAACTTTCTTTTGTACGTGGCTGGAGTTCAAAAGCTTTGATAGCTCCAGAACATTCCCGTTATTCTGTTTGAATGTGTTTGTTCTTCAGGTTATTTTTTTTTCTTGGAGCAACTCTGGATTGTGACAACTGTAAAAGCAATGACCATTTTTACACTCCATACAGTGGACTTTTCCAGCTTTGCCATACAAAGGAGGATGTTGTTGTCCCTGAGACTTACAGTCCCTGGAATATTGTTCTGCATTTTTGAAGAGGAGTTCCTCCTTCAGTGATGAATGTGTAGTCACCTCTGCCTGACGGTGCCTGAAAAATTGTAGGGGCACAGAGAATGAGTGCATAGAGAAGCAGTAAATCTTCTGCTAGCCATTTATACCCTTGCAGCCTGTCAAAGGCATGGATCAATTTCCCAAACTTGTTCCTACTTCTGCTTATTTTACACTAATTCTCATTCTTCTCCCCTCAGTGTGGATGGTTTTCTGTATGCCTGAAGCATCTAATATCTTTCTTTGGTACTGAGGTTAGAGTTTTTTATTGTTATTTTCACTATGCACTTTCAAAACAAACTTCAAATTCTACTTTTGTCTTTCTTTGCATTTCACTTGTGTCTCTGTGAGTGTTCACAGCCTAGTTCCTGCAGGTGTGTCTTTCCAGCTCTTTTGCATTTCCGTGCCTTCAGCTTCTACGAGTGAGCTTTAAAAACTTTGGAGGTTGTGTTAATTTTAAAAAGTTCCCTCTGAGGCTGCTGTAACACCTGGAGTTCGTGATCAGCTGTTTTAATAACAAACCCCACGGTCCTGCCTTCTTCTAAATCTCCATCATCAAAAGGTTTCAATCACTCTTCTGGATTCTAACCATGTTTCTCATTCCTGTGCCCTGTTCACAATCCACATCCCTTCTGGTTAGAGCAGGTTTTCAGCTGATTTTTCAGCCAGATCCTGTTTGTGTCACCCTCTCCTGGCTGTGTTCTCTGCTTCCCTCACTCTTCCTGCAGCAATGCAGGTTCTGCCTCGTGTGATGCAGGTTTGGAGGGTGAAACCCACTGAGTTTTGCTGTGAGGCAAAAAGGTGTTTGATTTCTACAGGGAAGTTTTCAGCCTTGCTGTTTGGTTTATGTTTCTTACCTGGAAATAAAGGCCTTAAGCTGGAAGTTTTCAGAGACCCAGAAACAACACTTACTGGAGGGGCAAATCTGTGTTTTGCTCTCTTTGCTTCCCCATCTTGTTCTCTTGATTGCTGTGCTCCAGACTGCCTTTCCCTGGATCTAGCTCCTTTCTGGACAAGCCTTACAGCCCCTTGCACCATGGCATTGCATCTGTCCCTGTATCTGCACTGACCAGTTCTTTTCCTAGGTGGGACCCAGTCTGCTGTTCTCCTGTCTCACCTGACTGTGTTCAAGGATGTTATTTTAGAACCTTAAATGTAAAGAATTTCTGGGAGTCAGTTATTTTGGAATGGGGCCCAAAACTGTCATTAATGTCACATCACTGTCATCAGGGCAACTGAGTGGGTGACTTCATTACAGCAAGGTGATACAAATGTAGACCAGTTCCTGCCTTAATAATTAATGAATCAGTGATCAGTGTTTGTTAGAAAGTGGTTTTATTTTTCTCTGTGTATGTGATGTTAAGAAATATCAAGTGATGTTATGAAATAACTTGGGGGAGTTTTTGCTGCTTCTTTCTTCTAAATGTCTTTTAACGCTTATTTTGCGAGACTCTGCACATCTTACCCCCATTTCCCAACTTCCCTGTTCTCTCTGTGAGCTGACATTGAACCCTCTGGCTGTGCTGTGCTTTGGGTGCCCTCTATTCATGAGCAGTCTTGTTCCTTTTGGTGGTTCTCAATTGATAGAACACTGTAAAATGCTGTCATGGTTTGGGATAAGATGGTTCAGCACTCAGCAAGATTAAACCTGTGTTGCTTGTGAAGTGTAACAAAATCCCTTATCATTGAGGTAATCAAATGTATAAACAAATATGTATATAATTCAGTTAAAATGCACTTTAAACTAAGTCATAGTTACAACTTCTATTTCCATGAAGTTCACAGGAGGAAATGAAGCTGTTCTTTGTGAATTCTGTCTAAATGTGACACTTGGAATGAATCTGGCACATCTATGATGAGAACCTGGTGCCTGTTCATGTGGCACCACAGGTTTTTCTCTGTAGCAGTTTGAATTATGCATAAAATACAGTGAATTCAGCTGTAACTAGGTAAATCTGTCACTTGGCAACTAATAGGATCATGTGAGTCACTGCTGTGGATATTCTCATTTTGTATCTATTTTTTATTTTCTTAGTGAAGTTTGGTTTCAAAATGTTCCAACTAAAGGCTTTTTATTTGCAGGATCAAAGATCAAATTCCTCACTGCTGTCTTGGGGGGTTTTTCAGGTAGGCTTGACATAAAGTTTGGTTACGTGGAAAGATGGGTGATAATGAAGATTATGGTTGGAAGAGAAGTCCAATAAAATAAATCTCTCATGTGACCATGTGGCTCTTGCTATCCACTGTCTAAATCAGCAAGGCTGATCTTGAGCATAAAGCAAAGATGAAGAATACTTTCATTTCAGTATGGTCTACAGGGAATTCAAGGGATGAATTCAAGGGATGCTTCTGCATCCTAAATTCTGGAATTTTAAAGTCTAGCCTCTGTCCTCACTAGGGCTTATAGCAACTCAGAGACATGTCTTCTTTTAACACCTTTGAGTTAAAGAAAAACAATGACATTTTCATATTTGGGATCTCCAGCTTGTTCTGATCATTTCCATTGGCAAACCCATGTGGGATAAGAGATAGAAAATATAAAAACCTTGATTAGTAAGATGAGAGGGAAAAAGTAGTATTTTGGTTACAGGAGATGGTGTTAATTTCTCTTGGTTTAAATTTGTCTTCAGGAATGCAGAGAAATGACTACAGCACCAATCTGGCTGGTTTTGGGGCTGCTGGGAGTGCAGGGCACATTCAGGGGAACCTGTGGGAGGTGCTGAATTCAGTCAGAGCCTTATTTTATTTTATTTTATTTTATTTTATTTTGCAGAAGGTGATTTTATTCTGAGTCTCTGCTCTGTCTCTTCTCTCCAGTGCAGCGGGAGGCGCAACTGGACTGCGGCGAGAGACTTGCAGAGATACAGAAACCATTACCCAGTACGTGCTCCTGGGCTCCTCTCATCGCTTCTACCTTCAGGAACACTTCCTAGATTTGGGAGCACCCTTTTGCCTATGCGTTTACAGGCTCAGCACCTTCAAAGGGCTCCTTTGTGAGGGGGAAGGGATGATGTGCGTGTGGGTGCATCAGAAACAAGCTGCTACTTCCCAAAGCACATTTTGAGGATTTAGCTTGAAATGTGTAGGGAATGTGAGGGAAAGCAAGGAGAAGTGTTGGAGTGAATACTGCGTTTTAAAAGGTTGCTGCTTGTTCATTTCATGCTCTCATCTCCAGGATTTGAAAGAACCAGAAAATGAGGAGGAAGAAGAGATGTGGAACTTAAGCTTTTATAAGAATGAGATTGCTTTTGTGCCCCACGGTGAGTTCCTTGTGTGGTGGCTGTTTGATGCCATCTGCTGCAGCTGGTTGAACTGATGAGAGTAGTTTCATCCATGTGAGACAATAAAAAGCCAAACAACCAACCAAAACCACCACCCAAACCAAAAAGAAACCCACCAAGAATTACCATTTTAAAGTGTTCCTGCTGTATTTTCTTTAATACTCTGTTTGGTGGTAGAAAAGGAAGCGTTTTTTCCTGGCTGGTGGTCCTGTCAGAGAAACTAATGCCTGTGTGTAATTACCTGGGTCTGGGTAGTGAGTCATGTGGAGTGACTGGCTAACTTTAATTTTAGTTTGGTGTCATTTCTTGCCTGACCTTTTCCTTTTCCTTGCAGGTGTGTTTATTGAAACTCTGCTTTCATCTTGGTGGGACAAGTATGAGATGCTGGAAGAAAACCATTCTTACATCCAGTGGTAAACTGTCTCCATGATCACAGTGCCTCTCTCTAGTTGTGCCTCTTTTAAGTGTCAGGTGGATCTGTGTTCCTGATTGCAGCTTCACACAAGGCCCAGAATTACTTTAGTTAATTGAGTTGGATTCCTCAGGAAGCAATGCACTGGAACTCCTGAAAACACAGGTTTCCAGTGCAGCTGTGGCAACAGATCTCAGTCATTCGTGGTCTTGGAGCACAAAGTTAGGGCAAGGAGAAAGATCCACATAAGCAATGCTTTTTGTTATTGGTGTAGACAATGCTTTTATGGGAGGGATTTACTAGAAGACTACTTCTGTGTCCATAAGGATGGGAGTTCTCCAAGAGAAGCCTGTGGTATCACAAGTTTTGGAATCTTTTTTTAGTTTTAACAAGTTGGGTACCCTGGGTTGGATACCATCTTTGCTCATCTGGCCTGAAAATTTCTTTCCCTTCAGGCTGTTCCCTTTACGTGAACATGGGATGAACTGGCGTGCCAGACCACTCACCTGTCAGGAAATCCAGGTATTTATTCACAGCTTTGATCTCTCTTTTTTTTTTTTTAAGATCTGAAGGATGTTAGAATTTCCCCTAAATACCTTCTATTTGAAGTCTGGTGGTTTTTCCATTGTTTCCTTGGGTTTTTAGTGTCCACAGAGCTCATGGGGAAGCATTTGCCTGTCCTGTGTCAGCAAATGAAATGCTTAGTGATAAAATCAACCCTTGTCTATAATTCAGGTGCCACTTAAACTGGTGCAGGTAATTAGGGGGTTGCACCTTCTACTAATTGCTGTGTCTTGTTTTCAGGCCTTTAGGAAGTCCAAGGAAGTTATGGACAGGTTTATTCGTGCTTACAAGCTCATGCTGGGATTTTATGGAATCCAGCTGGTCAGTGAAGAAACTGGAGAACTTAAGAGAGCAGAGAACTGGGCTGAACGATTTGAAAACTTGAACAGGTGAGTGTGTTGATGCTGTTCATCATCTACTGCAGCCAGGCACTTCTTTGGGGGGGGGATGTCAAAGTCAAAGAAATCCTCAGCCACTGAGGAATGGAGACTTCTGTTGAAAAATATTATCTAGTGAAAGTATTTTTAACTTCTATTCTGTTACGCTACAAAATCGAAGTCTTTCCATATGGTTCCCTGGTTGTTTATGAAGCACCCTTAATTGTGTGTAAAACGCTTTGAGTCCTGTTTGGAAAGTGCCCTGCAAATGGGATGTTTTTGTACTACTGTTTTGTGGAGTAATGACCCTTCCTGATGATATTAACCTCTTGAAAGGAGTGGACATGATCACAAAAGAAAAAACAGCTTGAAGTCTGTCAAGTATTAAAATAAAAAAGGAAAAACCAGCTGTGTCTGGCTTAAGTCCCGAGGTTTTGGCAGCATTCTTTCATGTCTGTGGTCTCAACACTACAGGCTTACCCTGTAGGATCTCTGTCAGGGGCAGGCCTTGTGTATCTGCCCAGTGTGCTGGCTCTTGTCTACTGGTGGCTGCTTCAGAAAGCCAAAACCTTTCCAAGCAGCTGAGATGATGAATTCTATCAGCCCAAGGAGGGTTAGGAAGGAGCTGCTGAAGGCAAACAGCAGCAGTGGGTGTGTTACAAGAAGCCCACCAGTGCTCCCATTTGCATGGTCAGACAATCTTTAATGGCTCACGGTCAGTACATGATGAAACCTTTTGCAGATGCCTCAGAGGTTCAGTGACTCGCAGGACTTCCCTTGACAGCTTCGCTTACCTCTTTCCTTCAGGTTCAGCCACAACAATTTGAGGATCACTCGCATCCTGAAGTGCCTGGGGGAGATGGGATATGAAGACTATCAAGTGCACTTGGTGAAGTTTTTCCTCACAGAAACTCTTGTTGAGGAGACATTACCAAATGTCAAGAGAAGTGCCTTGGATTACTTCCTGTTCACTGTCAGAAGCAAAGAGAAGAGGAGAGAACTCGTCCACTACGCTTGGCAACACTTCAAACCTCAGAGGAGCTTCGTGTGGGGACCTCGTGACAAACTGCAGAAGTACAGACCCCGCTCTGCCAAGCCCCAGCTGCCCCAGAGGCCTGAGGACAAACAGGACACTCCATGTCAAAAATGTGGTGATTCTCTGGGGAAGGATCAGAACCAGTGTCCAGAGGTGGAGCAGAAAGCTGGAGATGCTGCAGAGTTGCAGCCTGAAATCAGTGATGAGCATGTAAAGGAGAAGATAAGCAAATGTGTTTTGAAGGGAGGAGATGATGAAGAGGAGAAAGAAGCTTCATTTGCCCAGCTGGAGGAGAAGGATTTAAAAAGCGAAGCTGAAGAAGTGCAGGGTACAGCAGAGAATGATTGCACAAAGGAGAGCAAGAAGAGAAAACTGAGTGCAAATATGGCAGATGCTAAAGGGGATGGATCAGAGCTGAAAAACTCTGCTGATATTGAAAACATTTCCCATAATCTGGGAGAGTGTGCAATTGATGCAGAGATCCCCTCCTCAGGCCCAGAATCCCAGGCAGAAGAGATCGGGGAAGCACTGAAGGAAGATGATTCAAGCACCAAAAAGCTGGCGGTGCCGGAGGCCGCGGATGCAGCCGTGAAACGCAGGAAAGTTGATAAAAGAACATTGAGAAGCAAACCAGTCAACCTGGCCATAAACCTGAGCATGGGGCCCTCAGCCTCTGGTGCCAAGGCAAATCCATCTGCTGCTAACGGTGAGGCTGGAAAAGAAAATGTCAGTGAGAAAAACGCAGCTGTGGAAGTGCCGAGTGAGAGCGGGGGTGGTGGTGATGCAGACAGTGGGGCTGTGAGACCCCCGGCTGCTTCCAGGCTCCCCAGGACTGGCTGCACTGCTCCAGTCAAGGATGGCTGGAAGTCGAGTGGAGATCAAGCCTCAGCAGGGGGTGATCAGCACCGCTGCAACAGCGAACTCCTGGGGGGTAAAAGTGAACTAGATGGGGTAGGACAGCAGAAAAAGGCAGAAAATGCAGGCGACAAAGGGCAAGCAGAAGACACAGACAAGAAGCAAGCTCCAGAGAGTCATGAGCAGAGCGTGACACCCACTTGTCCTGAAGAAAACGGTGCTGAGGTCCCAACAGAAAAAGCTGAAGGCTCTGAGAATGCAGTAGAGCCTGGTGGAGAGGAGGGAGCAGCAGAGAGCAGCACGGCGAGCGCCTGAGCCAGTGGAGATGGCACTGCCCTGTCTGCTGGGAGCCAGCTTTGGTGGCTTGGAGAACTGAATAAACTTCTTTTGGGATGATTTAGCTGGCCCCTGTCTCACTCTTCCATTATTTTTTAATCATCTCTAGTAAACTCACTGAGATCCAGCTCTTGGGTACCGTAAAGGGGAAGACTTCATTTACTCATCTGCACGGACAGGCCGTGTCCTGTTCAGAGTTTTATCTGATGTTCAGGGCTATCTTGGAGCAATGGGGATTTTTGCACTTTGCTTTGATTCTGGTTATGTCCCTACTGAAAAAGAAGTGGAAAACTGATCTATCTCCCTTTTTGAATTACTTAAGTATTTATTAAAGACATGATTTTTAATGTAAGACAGCATGACCGAATTTGCCAGACCTTTCTACTACTGTGTAACTTCTGTTTGTTGTTGTGAAAGGCTGGACCTTACCAGGAGTTTTTTCCTGGCAAAAGTGCTGTTTCTCTAAAAGAGATGAGTATATGGATTTCACATGATGTCAGAGTGTAGTTGCCTCCCCTCCTGTAAGCTAAGTAGGTTTGGCTTTAGACTGGGATAAAAAGCCTAGCCAGAATGTATCCCTGACCAATAGTAACCTTTGTGTAGAGATTCTGTTCTCTGAGGTGCAAAGTGCTGAGTAATTAGTTCTCTTTATCCCCACTTCGTAGTTCTTGTTAAAGTTGTTAAGACTACAAATTACCTACTGGTTTCTACGAGAAAAAGCTCCAGGTTTTGCATAAAACTGTTAAGAGCTGCTCTTCCCCACGTTTTCCCACCACTTTTAGACCCTTTATAGTCTTCCACAGATGTTTGTGTCCATGACTGTTTCAAAGGCCATAATTTCTCAGTTGCCAAAACAGCACATATATTTCCCAATGCATTTTTTCAGCCTTTGCTGGTAATTTGCAGTGGCCTGGGGAGCTCTTTCCTGCAGGCACATGGCGTGAGGTTTGATGTGTCAGATCCAACCCATTTCCTACTTAGGGCAGGGTTGCTTTGCCTTTAATGTCAGACAGCCAGGGCATGTCCTAGTGCAGCTTGTCTGGAAACCACTGGGGTTTGTGGGGCAGTTAATTGAAACGTTAATTGGAGAGGCTGCGCTTGTCTGGTTCGTTTACTTCCAGCCCTCCAGAATTTACTTTCAGACCTCCCCAGCTCTGCCTCAGTGTTCCTGACCTCCCTGGCAGCTGCTCTGCCAGGCTTACACAATATTCCACCCAGTGTGAAGGAACATTGAAGCAGTTTAGCACCTTCACTCCTAAAAATGTACAACAGAGGGTGCGATTCATGAAGCAGAGGAAACTGTTTCCAATAGCCTGAAGGTCTGGACTTGCTGTTTGTTCAGCTTGTTTGGGTTGGTTTTGAGGTTCTTTGGTGCTGTTTGGTTTGTGTAGGAGATGGCCAGAGAGCAGATGCAGCAGCTTGTGCAATGTCAATGTTTTTCCCCTCTGCTACAGCTCTTAAGAAGCTTCATGTTTCAAGGAATTTGAGGGGTGATTTGCCTTCCCAGAGTGTAGGTTCTGATCCAGCATGCCACATACATGTGTGGGAATAAAAGTCTACAAGCTTGACATCGGATGTTCATGGTCACACATGTGCTGAAAAATGGCTCTAATGTTTATAAAATATTTCTTTTCTTCTTAAGAACAGATGGACTTAAATAGCCAATAATAATACACTTAACTACAGATAGAAATACTTGAAAATGCTGAGTGGGAATTCTTTCCTAAGAGATTCCTAAAAATTGTTAATTGTGGTTTTTTGTACAGATTTATAGTAATTTTCTTATTTAATGAAGTTTTCATTGTTTGTGCTCATTTGGGGCATAGATCCTAAATCTTGTTATGGTGAGGTTTGGTTTTGTGTTCAGTGGGATTGCACTGTGAGCCCCAGCCTGGAGTGAGTTCTCAAACCAACCCCTTTCCTCTCCTGCCAGGTTGAGTTTTGGCTGTAGGTGGGTGTGGTGAGTTCACAAGGTGTTTCCCGGCACTCAGAGCTGTATCACAGAGTGTTACGTTAATTCCCTTATTAAAGCATGACTTTAATGCGTATCAGTTTCCACTGACATTTTTTCATCTTTGAGGGTAGGACATGACCATGTGTTTACCCACGCCCTGTAGCCCTGAGCTGCTTCATTCTCTCCAGCAAGGGGGGGCTCTGCTGGGCTCACCATGGCACCCCTGCTGCTTCTTCCATGTGGAGGTGATGCCCAGTCTTCCTCCACCTCTAAAACGTGCCCAGTGAATGTTTTTGGGGAAAAGACCCCACCATGCTGCTTGTGTAATGATGTGCTTGGAAATCATAGAATCAGAATGGTTTGGGTTGGAAGGGCCCTCAGAGTTTATCTTGGTCCAAGGGCAGGGACACCCTCCAGGGGCCCGGGTTGCTCAAAGGCCCACCCAGCCTGGCTTTGAACACTTCCAGGGATGGAGTATCCGGATGCTCCAGTATGTTTTGTATTGCCTTTGCTGCCATCCTCCCACAGGTGCCCTGGTGCTCTGCAGAGCAAACCAGGACTCTGAGCACCCCCTGGGGCTGCAGGCAGGAGAGCACCTGCCCAGCCTGGCTGTTTTTTCAGTTCAGGGTTTTTTTCCCTCGGGGCACAAGGACAGGGGTCTCTTTGTGGTAACAGTTCCGCTAAGTCACCGTGTCCCTCAGCTCTGCTGCCTGTGCCTGTGGGATGAGAGGGTTACTGGGAGTTCTTTTGGTCTGTGGGATGGGCTAGAACGTGAACACTCCCAGGGCTCTTCCTGTGCTGGTTGTGGGCAGGCTCCACCTGCTGCAGCCCCCCAGGCCCTGGCTGGCTCTGGACGAGGTGTGGCCAAGGAATTTGGGTCTGCTTTGCCTTCCCTCCTGCCATCAGGTGGCCTTAGTGTGGAGCAGGAGGTACAAGCTGTGCAAAGCTGTCCATGGGACTGCGCTGCTCTCCCTCTTTGGGGTTTGGGGTGTCTAATTCAGGATTCCAGTTATCTGAAGCCATCAGACTTACAGACACACATTCCCTTTCTGTCCCCAACTGTTCCACAGAATCTTGTGGGAACTTGGTAAATCTGAGTCCTTTATCCCTGTGCCAAAGCTCTAGGAGTACTGGCTGCTGGGGAGCTGGACAGGCACACAGTGTGCTCATACAAACCTCCTGTTGTCAGGATGCCAAGCTGAAATGTGGTGTTTCAGTGCTTTAGCTTTGCTTTTCCACTTCTCTCATCTTCGTAACCAGCTGAGCTGTGTCACTTCAGCCCTGAGGAATCTTGCCACTGTTCCTCTCCACTTCCAAAGCCTGCTTTGGATGAAATTGTCTTTAATCAATAAAGGGAACGGTGAAGCTCATTGCAGGAGCTGCATCTTCATTAATCTATTGCTATTTGGGATCACCAGCCTGGGAACTGCTCTCCTCTTTCTTCCTTGCAGTATTTCAAATATTTCTTTGTGGCATTCAGAATTTTTGTCGGTTTTCCTTCCTCCTTTTATCTGTCTGTGATTATCTGTTTTGTGACCAGCATTCATCATTTCCCAAGGAATCAGCTGGTGCTCTTCAGATCACCCTAAAAAAATTCCGAAACCAGACGTGAACAACCTCCAGAGCTACCAAAGCACATCACTAGGCTGTAAGTGCATTTCTCTGTAGTGATCTTGCACCAGTACAGGTTTGATAAGGTCCCTACTGGAGCTGGGTGGCCTCAGGCACTGCATAACTCACCCTGTGTTGCTTTTTACTTGCCCAGCACAGAGGTGGTGATGGGCTTTGGGAAACGTCCCTGGTGAGACCCAAGGAACAGCTTGCATTTGCAGCTGGAGTAGCCCAAATTTTCTCCTGTGTCCGGTCTCCCAACCCAGCGCTTCCATGGGCTCCTGAAAGAGGAGGCTGGGGCTGCCCAGCAGGGCATGAATGAGAGCTGCTCTGCCTGCCTGCTGCTCCCCCTCCTCCTCCCACCTCCTCTGCTCCAAGCTCGGCCCCTCTCGCCTTGCTCCAGCTGGAGCCACAGGTTTATCTGGAGGCGAGGAGTCTCTCTCTGTAAGCTGAGACCCGCGAGGAGGAGGAGGGATCTGCTGGACCCTGGAGGAGAAAGGGTTTGGCCGCCCCGGAGGAAGGGAGAGAGGCAGAGCCTGGGCACCATGGCTGGATTCTCTGCCCTCGGGCTGCTCTCGCTGTGTCAGCTCTTGGCCACAGCATCAGCTCAGGTGAGAAACCTCCTTTGTGTCTCATGCTCAAGGAGAAGCCTGTAAGGGTGGAAGAGAGCGGGGTGTGTGTGTTGTACCTGTGGGGTGAGAAGTGGCAATAGGCAGGTTGTTAGTTTAAAGTTTATCACAAACGTGCACCTGGGTTTGTACCTGTGTGGGTAGGTGTAACAACTGTTGGTTTAGGTTCCTGTAAAAGTGTTGTTTTCCCATTCAGCCCTGCAATTATGAGAGAGAAAGCCTCGGAAAGGGGAGATCTGTTGATGCAAGAGAAACAGTTTTCTTTTACAATGAAGTAACAGATTTCCAGTGAGACTGATCTGATCTGGGTCTTTATCTGAATCAGAATTTCTTACTCATTCCCTCAATCGGAACAGCAATTTTACAATTACATCATATTTGCTTGCTCTTTTGCTTGCTCACTTGAGACATGAAGCTGTATTAAACTTCCGTCTGGTGTTAATATTATTGTCTGGGGAAGTGACTCCTCAGTGAGTTTTTCATTGTTAGTGAGGAATTTTCGCAGCCTGGCTTGGGAATTCAGAACTCTGCTGTGAGTGAACAATGAAACGTTTGTTCCCTGAAGCTACAGCAAGTTGCTCTCTGGAGCCCTCTCCATACAGAAGTCATTTATTGGACCTTTCTTTCCTTCCCCCCACCTCAGACCTTTCTAAAATCCCAGATTTTCAAGTGGCATTCTGCTCAAAGAGGAGACTTTCCCTTTCTCCTCCTGTCTTCATTGGTGTCTGCCTGGCTTTGCCATCACCCCCTCAGACTGGAGCTATAAGTTAATTATTTCTACCAAGCACTTGGCACCTTTTCCATGGGCTTTGCATTTCCTCCTCTGCCCAACCCAAAATGTGCCTGTAGTCAGAACAATTTCCTAAACAACCAAACCCCTTTGCTGCCCAGTGACCAGCTTGGATTCCCAGTATAAGCCACCAGTGAAAGGAGTTGGGGATGTGCTCAGGGTTTTCCAAAGAGCCTTGCACTGCTCTGGAGCAACTCTGTGCCCACCCAGGCTGGCAGGGGGTGCAGATTTAGGGTTAAGCTGTAGGACTTGGCCATTGCTTTCTGATCTAGCCCATGTGTTTCTTCTGATGCAAAAATAAGCTCTTGTCTCTCACTTTTCCCCAGTCCCTTCAGAGAATTGGACCACAAGGCCCTCCTGGACCACGAGGACCCCCTGGACCATCTGGCAAGGACGGCATTGATGTGAGTGACACGGGGCAGGAGTGGGTCGGGTGAGGGGTGGAGCAGGGCAGAGCAAACAGGGCAGAGAAGCTGCTCTTGTTCTCCAGATCCGCAGCCTCTGGACATCCTTCGGGGGCGGATGGACCTGGAAAATCACGGTCCTCGCAAGAGACCTCGTTCTGCAGGGGTCAGAACGGCGAGTGGAGGTGCTGAGCGGCCTCAGGTTCTCCAGGGAGAGCTCAGGGGTTCGTGACCCTGCTTGCACAGTAGAATATTTCCCTTTTGGCACAGGGTTGAGTGCAGGGGTACGATGCATGTGGGGTCAGCGCACGTTCAGTAGTTCAGAGTGAGATTTATGTGATGCTTCAGAACACCTACATTTCTAGAGAGGCTACAAGAGACTTAAATATGCAGCACTGGACACTGCTTTTATCTTAGTAGTTTCATTTCAGTATTGTCATCATGGTTATCCCTCACTTTGGCACATGATGTGTCAGGACCTGGCTCGCGTGTTGCCGGACGTTGAGTCTGTAGTGGCCCAAAATGAAATGGAGAGCCTTTGTTTCAGCAGGCAGCTCCTTACACCTCCTGCAGAGGGAGAAGACTGCATAACCCAGGACTTAATGGATGAGAAAATCTTGTTCTGTTACTTTTAATTGATGTTTCCAGAGAAACTGAAAATACTGCTTCCATGCATCTGTTGGATAAGGACTGAATTGTGTCCTGTAGTTGGCAGTGGATAAAATGAGCATCAGATGGACCTTCAGCAAGACCACATCAAATGCAAAAGTCTGGGCTCCTGCTTCGATTTCCAGTTTGAGCAGCTCTTGTCTCTCTGAGCTGCTTACGGAATAGTGCCGGGGTTTTTAAAGCTTGTCTGAAGTACATTTATTGGAATTGGGCCCTTAAGCAACCTTGAAAAAATCTATTCATCGCATGCAGGTCATTTTCTTTTGGATAAGGAGGTAAAAAAAAAAAGAACATGTATGAGTTCCCTGGAACATTGTGAACAAGGAGTGTTTGTGCCTGCAGTGGGGAGCTTTTCCTGCGGCTCCCTGAGCCAGGCTGGGCTGAAGAGAGAACCTCATTGATTTCCAGCTGCTCCCTCTGAGTGTCCTTTTGGCTAATGGAGACTGTTTTCCTGGGAATCTCACTCTGGTTTTGTAGTGTGAGATGTTCAGAGCTGGCACCTTGGCAGCTTCCAGTTTCTCGTGGTGTCACAAAAGGTTTCAGGGGACACCCCAGAAGAGGGCAAAGGACACGTGTTCCTGTTTGCAGCAGTGGAGTCCCCTCAGCAGGACATTGCTGTGGCTTTGGGAGAGGCTGGCTGTGATTCCTATGGAAGCAAAAAGAAGAGTTTGTGACAGATGAAGCCCTTTAGGCTTCAAATTTCAACTTCTGCTGAGAGGAAATGGGAAAGAAACCCTGTAGTTGTTCAGTTCCTGCTTTCTAGAGGATATTTAATTCTGGAACAGCACCAGCATCGCTTCTGATTGCTCTTGGAAACAGGAGCCTGGGGAGGTGTCAGTCATGGACCTACACCTGTTTATCCACAACTAAAAGCTTTGGAAGGCTCCCTGTGGGACAGGATCAAATAACAACTTCTAATTAATATGAAGAACTTAGTCCTAGTAAATCAAATGGCTGAGTAAAGTGTTTAAGGTGCAAAGTCCTGCAGTCCCAGCTTTGGTCTGGAGTTTTGGCTATGCAGGAATAGTCTCTTATTTGAACAGACATGAGCTCCATCCCTCCTATGGACAGAGGATGTCAGGTGGGATGGTCTGGCTGTCCAGGGACAGGCTCCAGGATGGTTCCTGCTCTTTAACAGGACACTGAGTCCTTTCAGGAGTTGCACAGGAGGAGGTGCAGGGCTGTGGCCGTGCTGAGCACAGTCACGCAGCCTCCCTGCTTAAGAACTGCCCTTTTTTGTCAGAACACTCCAAAAAAGGATGGTATATAAAATTCAGCACTACTCTGCATTTTCCTAGTGCTGCATGGGGGGGATCATGTGGATCCTGAGTGGCAGTGTCAGTTCTACCACTGCAGAGTGAAAACATTATTTTATTTTTCTCTTGGTGCTGAGACTTTTTTTTTTAAATTGCAATTGAAAATTTTCTGCACTATATTCCTGAACTCTGTAAGCCCCTCCAGCCAGGTCATCTCCACAGACGACTTAGGATGAAAGTGGTGTGGAAGTGTTGCTGATGACTCACTCTGAGCTGGGTGAGTGCTGCCGAGGTGTCCAGCAGTCTCCTACCATCAGCTGTGAGCAGTGAGAGGTGCAGAACATGCAGCTGAATTATTCAGGCTATCTCCTCGGATGAACCCCATCAGCACAATTTCTCGAAGGCCCTGCTTTCATACCTCCCGTTCAGGGGGAGCGGCAACATTAAGTCCCTCTGAAATATTTTATAATTAAAGCCTTTAACAAGCCTCTCGTTTCATACTCAGTAACAAGCAAAATCTCTCTCCCAAGACTAGAAACAGCATGTTTTGATGGAAAGAATTAGTGACAAGTTCCTGTGAATTACTTCTGGAGATGTAATTCCCTAAATTGCTAATAAGCAATTGTCACTTTTCAAAAATCAAGCTTTTTTTTTTTTTTCCTGCTTTCTCTCCTGGCTTGACTTGCTGAGAAAGAGTAAACTTCCTTCGCTCTCACAGAGCACCAGGAGAGCATTTCCTTTTGCTGACAGCCCTTGCCTCTAATTCCCAGTGATCTGGCATTAGGGGCACAAACACTGATTAGGCTTTTGATTCGGCTCTCTGAAGTTCTGGTGCTCCTGCAGAGTCCTGCAGGGGTCCACGATGGCAGGATCAAGGTTTGAGATGGTCCCCAGCAGCCTTTGCTGGTGCTGTGGCCTCGCTGTGCAGATTCCCACCACACAGGCAAGGAAAAATGCAAGGGGCTGGCAATCCGAGGTGCTGGAGGAGGGAGCAAACCACCCCTACTGCCATTTCCACATGCCTCTTCATTTCAAAAGAACTGCTCCTTTCATTTCCTTGGCAGGGAACCTTCCCCAGCCGTGATAGTGATAACTATTTATGGAAAAGCTGTGGGCAAAGGATTCTGAAGGAGTTGCTTCAGCAAGTCAGAGCATAAAAATGCCTCTGTTCAGGGTCCCTCTGGTCGGTCAGTGGTGCAGGACAGAAATCCTGAGCAGCTCTGGGCAGCCAGGCTGGAGAGATCTGCCCACAGCCTTCCCAGCAAATCCAGAAACATGCTATAAATCCCACAGCCCTGCATACGCCTCCTGGCTCCTTGAGCCAGCCCCCCGGTGGGATGGTGTTATTTCCAGCCTCGCTCTGTAATAACCACCCTTTCTCCACGGAGATTTTCTTCTTCCAGGGTACCAACTTGCCCCTTCCCCTCTGCTCGCCCACAATACCTCCCACAATATTCAGTGCACTTACCCTAAAGCAAGGAGGGCAGGGTATGCTCTGGACTGGGATACAAAGTGTTTTTCTGTGGGATGAGTTGGAAACCAAGCTCCAGTCGAGCTCCCGCTGTTCACGAATGTTTGCTTCTTTCAGGGCCTAAAAAAAAAATTACAAATTGTTATCTGGAGTCCACGCGCACACTTATGAATGGCATTACAAGAAGTGATTAAAGACTTACAAAATATTGTATCCCAAACACCTTAAATGCTGTTCTTAAAAGTTTCTTTTTATTAGAATAGAAAAAAAATAGAGTACTTTTGAAATATTGTATGAAAATTGTGTTTAATCCAGACCGTGCAATTGGATTAGGTGGAAATCAGTTGGGGCTTGTGCTTCTTTGCTTTTCCTGTCCAAGTTTAGTCATATGAAGAAAATCATTGCAGACAGTTTGCTCATTCTTCACTTTGTGGTAATCCCCAACTCCTGGCAGTACCACAGCTTCATGCTGTGCCCTGGAAAGCTGGGGTTTATCCCTCTATCCCTCTGTTTCACCAGAGAGATGTTTGGGAGCCATGACACCCATCCAGCTTCCCCTCTGCCTCGTTTGCAGACAATCCCAAGTGCAAATAAATTCTAACTCTATCTGGAAGAAGTTGGAGGTGGTGGGGGCCCTGTTCAGGAGCCCTGGTTCTCTCTGGGAGGCTGAGGATGTGGATTTCCCCAAATTTGCTACTGTAGATGTTGGAAAAGGCTATCCAGGCTCATCCTGCTTAGGGGGTAGCAGGGTTTAGAGCATCAGCTCCGTGAGACTGAGCGTGGTAAATCTTGGAGTGGGCACGAGGAGAGGTTTGAGCACAGCTGGGAACACCATTGCTGGAAAGAGTCACCAAAGAGAGGTTCAGCACTAACACTGCCTTTTCTCTTTCCTCCAGGGAGAGCCAGGCCCTCCTGGTTTGCCAGGCCCACCAGTAAGTATTTCCTGCTTGGCACTGACTAGTCCATCCTTTTGAGAGGACACACACAGGGCATGAGCTGGCACTTACAGCCTCACTTTCCCCCTCATCTGCCGCAGAATTCTCAGGAGTGGGGATGCTCAGCGCTGCCCCAGGGGACAAACAACATCCTCCTGCTTCACTGCTATCGGTGAAATAAAATGAAAGTTAAATTAATGAATGAAATAAGTGAGATAAAGCTTGTGCATCACCTGTATAATGAAATTATTGGCACCAAGCCACATCACATGGTTATTTTTGGCACTGCTCTGAGTCTGCTTAGGCCCCTCAGTCTGCCGAGGGGTGCTCAAAACTGTACTGGGTGGCAGAGCCCTTTGCTTTGGCCACTTACTGCATCCCTTCCTTCCCCCTACTAAAACCAGCTTGTGAGCATGTGGGAATGAGCCAAAGCACTGAGATTTAGGGTTTGGATATGGATTCATAGCAAGATTCACCTCTCTTCGTGGGATTCTCCCATGATGCATGGTGTAAAATTAACACACCAACAAATGAGCTTCCATCCTTGCCACATTTCTCGTTATTTCGTTATAATAATTGACTCTTTACCTCATGCAGGGGCCAAAAGGGGCACCAGGGAAGCCTGGAACTGCAGGTGAAGCTGGGTTGCCCGGCCTTCCTGGAGTGGATGTGAGTATTTTGTCATCTTCTCTTAGGTCTTTTAAAGCTTTCACATAGGCAGGAGTGTTTTCCTGATGTGTTTCATCACCTTTCTCTGTGCCTGCTGGGGAAGGAATGTGAGTCCTGGAGTTACATCCATGTCTTGCCTATCAGGAGAAATTGAAGGAGAAGCATGTCTAGGCTGAGTTAAGGAATATGAGAACAATTTTGAGATGTGTCACTGACAGAATGGCTCTGTCTTGATTTTTTGGGTTTTTTTTACAGGGTTTAACAGGAACTGATGGCCCACCTGGCCCAAATGGGCCTCCAGGAGACCGTGTGAGTACCCCATTAGATCCTAAGACCCTTTGAATGGTCATTGTCACTGATTGCAGTGATGATTTTCACATTCTGCTGTAAAGTGGTGATATTCAAGGGTTGATTTTCCTTGCCAAATGAAGCCCCAGGTGGCTTTTCATTAAGCAGGGCATAAGATCCACCTTTCTTTCACATGGCTTTGAACCTGCTTGGGTTGCCTCAGTGGTGGCTGTACTGGGGATATTTCGAGTACCTAAAAAGTTTCTTGAAGCACTCGACAGACTTAATTATGAAGTTTATCAAAGTGAAGTTATTTTGGCCCTTATTTGCAGTCTGAGTTGGCAGATCTGTGTTGTTTATAATTAATGCTACTGTGCATTAATTGTTTAAACTTCTGCCTTTTATTATTTCTGGATCTGTCCATATGGTTGCATTATTAGTTGCCATGGTGTTCCCCAGCCAGCCTAGCAAGAAATAAGAACTTTTTCGGCTTCCTGCATATTCCAGCTGTGCTGAGAGGCACCACAGGGACAGAGAAACAACTGCCAGAGATGTTACAGATGTCCTTCAGATCATCCACAGTCAGCACCCACTCTTAGGCCTCCCTGTGACATTAAGAAATAACCAAGCTTGAGCCACTCAGCACAGACTGTGATCCAGCATGGCCACTCTTCTGTCTCCCAGATGGGAATATAAGGCTTGTGTCCACAGCTGGCTTGCTGCCCTTTTGGACTGGGGGCTGCAGGGATGGGCTGGATTTTTATAATATGTTCAGTATATCCCAGTAATCCACTTGGTGCCCCAAGGAGTTACTCAAAGCTAAAAAATATGTGGGTTATTTAAAGGGATGAGTGGTACAGCCATGTATTTTTGATCTGTTCTTCTTCCTTTCCCATGTGACAGGCAAAGGTTGTGTGGCCACTGGGAAAGTTGAGTGGCAGGGCCCAAAAATCCTGGTCACAGCTCCAGACACCCTGGTCACAGCTCCCAGCCTCTGTCCATCACCACCACCCTAAACCACACTCCTTGTCTGTCCCTTGTGCCCTTCTTTCTCCCCAGAGATCCAGGGCTGCAAAATCCTGGCCACTCTCAGACATTCTATGGCAAGAGTCCAGCACCATCTGGGAACGGATCCCTGATTTTTAAACTGGGAAAGCTCAGGACCACCCGCAGAAGGCTGTGAGCAGTTCTGTGCCCTTGTTTTGTGCTGGGTGGCAGTGCCTGGCCATGCCCAGGCTAGCACACAGCTCCTGCCTTGCAGGGTAATTGAGCAGATAATTTCTGGGCTCCAGAACTTCCTCTGTGGCTGCTGGGCAGGAGCCCCCAGACAGAGCTGCCCTCGCTGCACGCTTGGGTTTGCTGTGCTTTCCCCTATCTTGTAACTCAGTCTGGCAGCGTGGGGCAAACCTGGGACCCCTCGTCTTTTATGGGAGCTTTTCAAGGTCAGTGGTCCATCTGGGAAATTGTTTTAATTGGTCTAAGAAAAACCTGGGGAAAGGGAAAACCTCTAAAAGCTTTAGCGCTCTAAATGAACAGCATTGTTAGCCTGAGTCTTTTTTTTCTCCCTATCTTTTAGAACATATTTCAGTCTTGCAGGACTCACTGAAATAAGCTGTCTACTCATTGTTGTGGATTTGAATTCATGCTTAACACTTTGATTTCTTCTAAATAAGCTCAAGTTTTTGAACTGGAGTGTCTGAAAGCAAAGCTGTTTAGTGTAGGGAAGTGGGCTCATGGCAGCCACTTTTCAGTAATACTTTATTGCCAAACATTTCCAAAAGGATTTTTATCCTAAATGTCTCCTGCTGCTCTCACCATCAATTAGCTTTTCTCCTGGTTCTGCTTACAGCTGGATTAGATCAAGCCTACTTGTTTTTTCAATTTTAAAAACCCTTTATTTTCAGCTGGGGTCGAGTTGGGTTCTGACCTCCATGCTAGATACTGGTGTCCTTCATTGGAAAGTTCTCAAAGATCTTGAAGTTTGTTGTTTTATGCTGAAAGCAATAAGGAGAACATAATTATTCACTTCTATTTATGAACATCATAATAATCAAGTATTTTCTATGCTCCATAGTTGTCTGTTCACAGAGTAAATTACTATAAAATGAAAAATTATGGTGATATTGTTTTCTAATCAAAAGAGAAAGAACATTGTTACCAGGAGAGCGAGTCGAGTCAGACAATGTTATTAAAATTAAGATGTAAATTAGAGTCTCTCCTTTGCACTTAATGCAGTAGCATCAGCTCATTCAGGGACTTGGTAATCTCTTACCTTACCAGGAGTGTTCCCTACTGCATTCTGCACCTTACACCCTCCAAGATATCAAAATTAGGGAGTGTAAAGGGCCAACATTTGGCATTTTGAGTGCTCTGCCAACTTTCTGGCCTGTTGGCCAAAGCAGGAAGGGGCGATGCAGCTGCTTTCAGAATTGGGGTGCAAGTCAGGAGGTGCCAGGAATTCAGTGTTTTCCCTGGAGGAGGATATCCCAGCTTGTCCCTTGCAGCCATCAGCAGCTGTAAGGATTTTCAGCCTGGACATAAAAGTGGTGGAGTGGAGGCGCAGCAGAGTAACCTGCAGCCAGAGAAATGAAGGAGCTGACATTCCCAGCAGGGCTGACTTTTATTGGATTACAGTCCCCTGCTCACAAGACCACTCCTAACGAGGCCTTGGGTCCTCTGTGTCTTTCTCTTCAGGCTTAACAAGGGAAAACATTTCTAATCTCCTTTGTCCCACAGAACATGAGGAGAGGGCAGGCGTCGCCCCTGGGGTCACAGTGAGCAGCTGCGTGTGCTGGGGTAGCGCCAGCTCTGCCCATCCACCTTGATCTAGGTTTAGTTCCAGCTCAGGACATCATCCTGGAGATGCTCTGTGCAGCATTTTGGGGGTGTTTGGAAAAGAGATTTGGGCTGGGGAGAGGCCATGGAAGCTTTGTCCCTGTGCAAGGAGATGTCCCTGCTCTGTCCCCCACCCCGCTCCCCTGGAAGGTGTCCCTGCTCACGGCACAGGGGTGGAACAGGGTGGTCTTTAAGGTCCCTTCCAACTCAAATCATTCTGGGATTCTGCCTCGGAATTACCACCCATAGTTAATTTTACAGCCTGCTGGCTGGCTGGCAGCTTTGCAATGCAGCAAAGGGGTTAAGGAGGCCTCGCTGTCTTCTTACCTTCAGCCCAGCAGGAACTTCACAGCTTCAAGAATGACTTAATTCTAGTCTAAACCATGAGATCACCAAGCTCCAGTCAAGCCTAAGAGTAGGAATGCAAACTGGGAAAAGGAGACTGGGAATTTGCTAAGGATGTTAGTGAAGGAGCAGAAGCTGCCAAATCTTTGGCTTTGCTTGAAAGGAAAATGGATGAATTAATAAAATTCGCTAGAATAAGTCCAAATTTTGTTAATAGTTTTAGAAAACTTAGTCATTGGATCTACAATATGAATGTATTATGAATGAGAATATTTCAAGTAGATAAAAGCCAAGTTATGAACATTTAGATATTCATGGAGAGTATTTAGATACTCATCTGATGCCAGCTGGGACTTCCAGGGTAATTATCCGCAAGTTTTTGTCCTTATAGGTGTGAATTCAGCTGAGCATCTTCTGTTTCTGCAAGACACTGCTGGAGTTTCCAAGGAGAGCAGGCCTTGGTGACTCCCCATATGGAGGTGTCTCTTTTATCCCTGATAATTTGTATCCTGTTTTATTCCCATAGGGTGCCTTAGGACCTGCTGGGCCGCCTGGACCAGCTGTAAGTACCGCCCAGAACAGCACATGTGATCAAAGTGTGGAATATTTTGCCAAAACCATCACCAGAGAGGATGGGAAGCTCTGTTTCCCAAACAAAGGGATCAAAGCCTGAATGAGTGATTGTATTGTTTGAAATGTTTAAATATGTATGTGTGACCTGTTCTGGTAACACAGACCTGTTTTTATTCTCTGAGGTGCTATAAAAACAAACCAGCTTGGGATACAGACTGACATATCAAATGCTATAAAAATCATTAGGCATTATCTAATCAAAATTAAAAGGAAAAGAAAAAAGGAGAAATAGATAAACTGGAATGTTGTCTTCCTCTCCATGTCCCACTCTTGTGTCACCACACATCACTTTTCTTACAGACATCTCGTAGGTAACAGTGCTAGAAAGGGAATACAAATTATTAGAGGCAAGAAAAGGATTCATCAAGACTCTGCTCTGATTGCAAATTATAAAAATTAGGGGCAAGGGAGTGATAAGGAAACTTAGAACAAAAAAGAAAAAATTAGCAGCGTTTTCCGAGGTTTTCTTTTCTGCCTGTGTGTTCGGTTTCTGAGTGACCTTTTACTTTTTCAAATGTTGTTTCCAGGGCAAAGGACTACCAGGACCTCCAGTAAGTAATAAGAGTATTTTTTAAAAAAAGTTATAAATTAAGATTCTGATTTTATTGGATATCCCGAGTGTTACAAACCCACCCCAGGCCTCAGGTCCTTCTACTGTGCCAGGCAGAGGGACGTGGAGTCCTGCAGATCATCGACCTTGTGGGATTTTTATCCTTGCTCCCACCCTGGGGAAGCTGGCTCTGGTTTAAATTCAAGGCACAGCAGCCTTGTAAACACTGAAGTGCCCGGTTTTGGGGCAGCTTTTGTTTGGTGGGTTCCTGGGAGCTGCCCTGTGCCTGAGGGATGCAGACTGGCAGTGTGTTCCAGGGGGACGTGGAGTGAAAAATGAGATGTGCTTTGGGAAGCTGATGGCCCAGTGCAGGATGGAGCTTCCTGAGGGATTGGGCAGATGGGGACAGCCAGACTGCTGGGCTTTGGGCTGTCAGGGTCACCACAGATGTAAAAGCTCTTCTCTCTGTTCAACAGGGGCCTCCAGGACCCAGTGGGCGCCCAGGTGGACATGGATTTCGGGGTCCTTCTGTGAGTTTCTTCTACCATTTAATCCCCATTCACTGAATGTGCCACAACCACAGAAGAATGAGTTTCAGTTTTGTCTCTTACCTCACTCTGAAGTGATGTTTGCTGAGCCATCCCTCACATCCCTTTGCATTTACTTTGAAAGGGAATTCTTATTATTTTTCTCTTTTTAGGGACCTTTTGGTCTGCCAGGATTCCCAGGGCCTCCTGGACCACCCGGGCCTCCTGTAAGTTGAGACTTGCAAATAAATGTGAGAAAATTCCTGGGGGGCAGTCTGGAATTTTCTTCTTGCTGCAATTTTTATTTGCTGCCATTGCCACGAGCATTCAGCAGGGCATAAACACCGTGCCCTGAGGAGAGCAGGGACTTTTCCCTGGCTGCACCTGGATGCATTGCTGATCTCCTGTTTGTCATTTGTGCTCTCTGTGAGGAGGAACCCAGTGACACCCCATCTTTACGGCACACAGAGCACGGCGTGGGCTTGTTGTTCTCTCAGGGAAGGTTTTTGTGCTTGCTTGGATCGTGATCTGTTCTTGTAGGGCCAGCAAATGGGGCTTGCAGTCAAGTCCCTGCTTTGGGTTTGCTGTGGCCTCTCTGGAGTGTTGAAGCGTGGGATTGGGAGGTCATTCCCCGGGCCGGGAGGAAGCCGGGCACAGCTGCTCTTCTCTAATGGCTGCTTTCATCACCTGAGGCCCGAGGCTCTTCCCCAGCCCAGCTGTGCCTCTCAGGGGATGGTTACACCCCTGACGTGTCTGGTTTTGAGGACTGGTGCAGCTCCTAACGCTCCAGGTTTAGGGGCAGCACTTTAGGCTGTGGGGCTGAGTATGTGCCTTGTGCTGATCCAGCTGAGCTGGGTCTGTAAAAATTGTCCCAGAAATTGTGTTTCCTCCTCGTGTTTGTTTTGTATTTAAAAGCCACCATTCTCTGAACTGCAGGGTCTTCCCGGCGCCCTTCCTGATGGCGGTGGGGACCTTCAGGTAGGTTTTTCTTTATATAGCATGAAAATATGCTTTGGTTGAATCCCTGACGTGACCCTTGGTTGGCACAGCTGGGGGAGTGCCAGACCATTTAACATGCACTGTTTAGACCTGCAGATGTGGGTTTAAACCACCTTACCAGGATGCACAAGGGTTGGGGGGGTGTTTACTGGACTGAAATGCTTTTTCAAGGAGGCAGATGTGCACTGGCATGGGGTGCCCAGAGCAGCTGTGGCTGCCCCATCCCTGGAAGTGTCCAAGGCCAGGCTGGACAGGGCTTGGAGCAACCTGGGGCAGTGGAAGGTGTCCCTGCCCATGGCAGGGGGTGGAATGAGATGAGCTTTAAGGTCCCTTCCAACCCAAACCCGTCTTTGATTTTGTCCTTGATTTTTGCTTCCCAGAATGCACATTTTACATACGTTCTTCATGTGCTAAACAACTTCAGCATTTTTCATGCTTTTCATGCTTTTCACAACAGCTTTTCATGCTTCCAATCCTGCTTTGCAACAGGAAAGGCTGTGAGTGCAGCACTGTTTATTTCCAGGGGTGGTGGCACCGGGTTCCTGTGGACATATGCTTTGCTTAGGCTTCCTTCCTTAGGAAAAGCCTTGATCCCTTTCTTTCAGGGGAACGAAAGGAGTGTTAAGTCCACGAACGATGGAAGTGACATTTGCAGATTTCACAGCTGTTGTTGTGACAGCTTCTTTGGTTTTCTAATTGGCATGCCCCAAAAAAAGCTCCGAGTCAGTTTAGACTGCCTTATGGCACATCACATGGGAGTTAATAGAAAATGAGGCTATTTCTGCATGTTTAATTTAAGTTACCCTGTGGAATATACTAGAAAATTAAATTTTTGCCACAGAGGTGCTGCCTGAAGTTGTATTAAAAAAAAAAAAAACAAACAAAACAACAAAACCCCAAACAAATAAAGAGCTATTTGTAAAGTTTCAAGAGTATGGCCTTTTTCTGATTAAATTTCCATGCATGTTCTGATTTGTTCCCAGTCAAGCTGGAGTTCCCACCAGGGGCTCTCCCACTCCTAGACATCTGCCGAAATCAGCTCAGGGGTGTTGGTTTTTCATTGGTGCCCTTCAGTTAACTCTGATGCCTGTCCTTGTTTCACTCAAGGAGCTGGATAAAGGAAGTCAGTCGGGGTCAGTTAATGCAGAGGATTAAATATGGTCCTAATAATTTACAAAGAAACTGATCCAGCTTCCCTGGGAAACTTGGGTTCTTGGGAACAGTTTTGGACTGTGGACACTGTCAGCCTTCAGAAAGTCTCACAACCCGTGTTGAAAGTGGAGCAGGCCATTCATAAATCATTATTTTGTGGGTTACCAGGACCTCTAGGACCTCGTTCCATAAGGAAATGTTGGTCAATCCATGATGCCACGATTCCATTAGATTTAGTGGATTTAGAGCCAAAATCCACATGACTTTTCCCCTAATGAAGGAAAGCAGCTTCCCTGGATGTGCTGTGTGCCTGTTAAACCAAAGTGTTTCTGTTCCCTGCAGTGCCCAGCTCTGTGCCCCCCAGGCCCCCCAGGCCCCCCAGGAATGCCAGGCTTCAAGGTAAGGGAGCATCACCTGCACTACAAGATCTGTCTCCCAAAATAAACAGCACTGTGAATCCCTGGGATTAAATTGTATCCACGGCCCATGTTTCCTGTAGGCTCCACACCTCCCAAACCAGCCATGCCTCCGTATTTATCCCTACAAATGAAATTTAACCCTTGGCATGGATTAAAAGCCCCTGCAAGCCCCGTGGGGCAGAGCTGATGGACAGGAGCAAACAGGGGCAGCAGGGCAGGGATGCCTCAAGACCCTGGTGCTGCCTTTCCAGGCCTGAGAGCTGGAAAAATCTCATCGCTTCTTAAAACTGTAAAACATAACTGACATAATTAATGTAATGCAATTTAATTGTTGTTTTTACAGCCAGTGTAGCACCTGGTTTATGTTTATGTTTAATTGTTGGGCTCTGGTACATAAATTCAAGGTTTCAACCCTCAGGAGTTAAACATCTCCTCCTCTGTCCCCTCTCTGGTTCACATGAAGTCTATGCAGTTATGGGTTCCAGCAGTGAGACAAAGTAAAAAGTGACTCAAGTTCTTTGAGCAGGATTTAGAAGTTGGCAGTGAGTGGGAGAACTCCTGGGTAATGCTCTCATTTCCTCCTGAAGTGACCTTTCTAAGGTCTGCTTGGTCTCTGCGCTGCTGAGTCATAAATATCATTACAAATACAAAATGTTTAGGGCATAACTGGTCAAAATTCATAGCTCATGAAATGGAAAACCCTGTGAAACTCTCCAATTATGATGCAAATGATGCACAGGACCTTTGTTGTGGTGAGGAATAACATCTGCCATGGCTGAAATTAGCCTGGGTCTCTCCCACAATAATAGGAAGAGAGCCAAGACACAAATTGAATCAGAGCTTATATAAAAGCTTTCAGTGGGACATGGATTTCTTTGCCAGCTTGATGATGCAGACATTAAAGATGACTTAAAAAAGGGAGGTAAAAGATGCAGAATGAGTTTTCAGAAGTGACTCATCCCCATTTTCAGGGGTGATGGGAACTCAGTTCTGGTGCCTGATCTGTATTTGGGAACTGCATCCAGACCATGAGCTTAGTCCAGTGCAAGTCATTCTGGAAAACCAAATCTGGGCGTTTCCTGAAATTACATCAATTCTGACACTGGTACCTGGATAAGCTCCCCCAGGAGGGATCTCCATTCACCTGGGTACAGCACACCTACAGATTGTTTTCCCTGTAAGTCATCTGGGATGTGGCGGTTTAGGTTTCACAGCTGTTTCACCAAATTTAATTTTTTAAAGCAAGACTCTACCAGGATGTGAATAATGAGAACTCTTATTTCTAGGGACACACTGGTCACAAAGGGGAGCCTGGTGAAGTAGGAAAACAGGGAGAGAAGGTAAGCTTCAATTTAAAGGGGATGGGGGAGGATTTTTCTCTTTAAAAACACCTTGAAAAAGAAACAAGGGATTTTTTTTCAAGGAGACGGGGAGGAATGAGGCTGTTGGCCGAACAAGCAGCAGTTACTTTGGCTGGAGTGCCTTGGGTTCCACTGCTCTCCCTGTAGGACCATGTGCTGACTCCAAGAAAATTCATCTTCCCAGGGATCGTCAAGTTAAGATCAGTTTGAGTTAACAGCTGTCCTTGCCCATGCAGGGATGTCAGCTCAGGAAAAGCCCTGCATTAATCACTTGGATAAATTCCTGACTGATCCGAATATTCTTGCATGTAGAAGAAATTGTCTATAACGTAGAAGGAAATTCTGAAGAGAAATCTGGAAGGGAGAAAGGGAGCTCAAGGAGAAATAAGATGGGGAGTCTCTGGCTGTGTGTTTGCAGGCTCCTGATGTCCCTCCTCTTCTCTAATTGATTTTTCTCTCCCAGGGTAACCCTGGCCCTCCCGGCCCTCCAGGAATTCCGGGCGGTGTCGGCCTGCAGGTAACACCTCCTCCTCTCTTCCCACCATTCCCGTGGCCCTTTCCCTGCGGAGCTCCATGGAGCCATCAGTCACTTGGTTACACAAACAGTGATTGAGCTTGAACTGATTTGTTTTCTTAATTAGGGCCCAAGAGGACTAAGAGGCCTCCCTGGTCCAATGGGTCCAGCTGGTGACAGAGTAAGAAAAAACTTCTGATTTTTTTTTTCCCCTCCACCGCCAGTTTGTCTTGTGAGAGGCGCCAGTGGCACTTGTCCTTACTGAATTCCACTGGGAAACTCGTAAAGGCATAAAGTGTGGGGTGTTCCCTGAAGCCCCTCCATCAGGACAACCTTCCAAAGTCAGGAGAATCCACTCACCGGAGGGACTGGCAGGGTCAGGCCCAGCCAGACTGAATCATTCCAGCCAAAGTGCAGGACTGACAGTGGTATAGAATCTTGCCCTCCCCCCACCCCCCCAAAAAAAAAAGAGAGAAACATTTCATCATTTAATGAACATTTCACTTTCTCTCCTATCCCTTTACAAGAAACAGCCAAAGAATCGTCATGGACAGAGGTTTTCAGGACACAAAGAGGCTCCTCACTGAGAACAGGGTCAATCTCCAGCTCACTGAGGCTTTGGACTCTTGTCACTGTCCCTTGACCAGCAGCCCAGGGGCTGAATGGTTTTGAATTGGATGAAGTCTTGCATTTCTTTAGCAATAAGAGTGTTATCAAGATAGCAAGGCCATGAATGATATCAGGGTATCAGAGGAACAAAGGTGAGGAGATCCAGAGTACAAACCCGTTGTTCAGAGCGGGATTTTTTGCAAGTCTGTCCTGCAAACCAGCAGGAAATACGGGATGTCTTTCCAGGGCTTTTGTGTTTTCTCAGGTTGTGGTACAAGGTGGGGATTCTGTTACTTCATCCTCTGCCAAGCCCAGCATTACAATGATGTCTGTTCTCTGCAGGGTGACATTGGATTCAGAGGCCCACCTGGAATCCCAGGAGCTCCGGGGAGAGCTGTATGTATCCCAGTCTCTCTGTGGCCCTGCCTCCCACAGACACAGCCTGGTTTACTCCTCCTTCCTGAGCCCTGCTGCCAGTGAGCAGGAGGCTGTGCTGACCACCTCCATCAGATTATTCCCTCTGCCCTTTTCCCTCCAGTTAGAGCAGGGTTATTTCACCCCGCCCAGACCTCAGGGTGTCCTCCCTTTGCCATGCCCCACACCAGAAGAAGTTCACCACGTCTCCATTGCTCTCTGTGCTTCACTGCCCTTCCCTGAGCACCAGCAGGTGTGGGCAAGCACTGGAGAAGGGAATATCCATTACTTTTGGGGGAAGAAGCAGCCCTATCGTGAGCTTACATCCCTTGAGCCTGGTCTGCTCCCGAGTGCCCACAGCTCTCAAGGACTTCTGCTCCAAGCAGGAATAGTTGTGCACTGAAGATGCAATCTCCATCCTTCTGCAGAGCTCCCTTCTGCAGCACCACCCTCTGGGGACCCCTCCCTAGTCTTTCAATTATAGAAGAAATTCATCCAAACTAAAATAAAATGAGGTGCTTTCTCACCAAACCTTTCATTACACCCAGCAGGATCTAGACAGTAACTATTAAAGCTTTTCTCCCACTCAGTTTTTGCTTAAAGAAATTGCTTCATTAAACGAAGGGGAAGATGGCCTCTGCCCTGAGGGATTGTTGGCAAAGTCCCTGCTGCAAAAAGTGTCTCAGGAATTAGAGTGAAACTGAGAAAGTGCAGCCGAGCTCTCGGGGGACTGTGTGTGCTCACACCTCTGCTGACACCAGCAAACAGCACAAAAACCTCCTCGTTTCACCCTCGAAGCATCAATCTCTGTCACTGGCTGATGGAGATGCTTAATGGCTTTTCCTCCTCTGTCACAGGGAGACCAAGGGAGCAAAGGACCTCAGGGATTCCGGGGGCCCAAAGGCGACACCGTAAGTGCAGTCAAACACCCTCCTGCTCCAGTCTGGGATGTGACATTCCAAAGACTCTGTTCCATAGGTTTATTATGGCTTGTGCCCCCTTGGTTTGCTTGAAAGGGAAGGAAGTACCATCACAAAAATGAGATGTTCAACTCTTACTAATGATGCCTGAGCAATAACGTGTCCAAGGGCTGCTACAGCCTGGAGCTCAGGGATCAGATCTCACATCCCCATCCCTTGAAATGATCACGAATTTCAAATGAGCAGGTGTTGTATCCAGCACTGGGCCAGTTTCCTGGTGTGTCCCAAAACAACCTCCATACTTACATGGACAGAGAGGAGCCAGCTGAAATGGAATGAAACGTCCCTCCAGAATTTGAGTATTGTCTTTGTTGACTGTTCTTAAGGTTTACACAGGTTAACACAGGATTTATTGTTGCTTTCTAGGGTAAACCTGGACCAAAAGGAAACCCAGGGGCTCGTGGACTCCTAGGAGAACCTGTAAGTCATTTAAGTAGGATGCAGGTCTTGCTGTTGTCTTGCTTGCAGATGAGGAGATAAAACACAATAGGAAAAGAGCTGCTTCTTGCCATCTTTGCTGTCAAATTTCTGCTCTGTGGGTCTCTGTGTAATCCCAGCTGGACTAAGCCCCAGTTGTACTGCTGTTAATGAAAAATCTCCCAGTACAACTGGAGCTGGACTCGTTGCCAAAAGCTGCTTTGATGGGAATGTGTTTTGTGAACCACAGAGCCTCCTCCTGACCTGAACGTGTGCTGTCCGTGTTTGCAGGGAATGCCTGGCAAGGATGGGCGGGATGGAGCTCCTGGACTCGATGGTGAGAAGGTTTGTAAAGTTCTACTTAAACACTGCAGGGAAGATTCCTGAGACTGTGCTGGGAGTGCTGCAAAGCTACTGATGCTCGTCAAGAAGCTTGGCTGGAAAGACTTCTGCTTCTAAAAATTTCTAATATTGTCACTTGTGAGGGAGAGTGAAATTCTCCTATTAGTTAGTCCCATGGGAATTCTCTAAAGAAGGAAGGTGCACATGTGATGTAAGCTCAGCTGTGTCCCTGATTTAGTGGTTCCTTCTGGCTGACTCAGGCCTTCAGAGATGCCTTTTCAGAGTTGTTGACAGAGTTGATTTTAATTGCCTGGAGACAAAGTGCTGTCAGGCAGTGGTTGCCTGGTTTTTGAAAGTGATCCTGCAGGAATATTGAGCATGTGCTGCCAGGGAAGGCTGGGAGCTGCAGGAAGTAGGGAAACACCTGGGAGCTCCTGTCCAGTGGGTGCTCGCTCCTCTAAACACAACAGCTCTTGGTCCTTTGCATAAGGGGAGGGAGAAAAGTACAAATGCCTGTTTGGGAATGTGTCCCCCACCTGTGCCAGCTCATTTCCCAGTGCTGGAGGATCCCTCCTAACCTCTCCTTATCCACAGGGTGACGCAGCTCCCATGGGTGCTCCTGGAGAGAAGGGGCCAAACGGACTTCCTGTGAGTATGGAGCAGGACCTGCCACCTCTGGGGGTTCCAGCAGCTCAGTGTGCCTGCAGAGATCCTTCCTGGGCACAGGGGAGGGCCATCCTGGGCGGTGTTTCGCAAGGGGCTCTACTTAAGCCAAGAGGAAATGCACTTTTCCCACCATGCAGACAGGGAAGGAGTGTGCCAGACAGAACTGGAGAGCACCTGGAGCCAGGGCTGCACAGTAATTCCCTGGCTGTTGGCCTCTCTGACTCTTTAAAATCTAAACTTGAGAGGGATTTTCTCTTTCACATCCCACTGATGCGCATCCCTTTGGAGGGAGGTAAGATCTGGGATATAATACCCTGAGCTCTGTCCCTGCCTTACTCCAGTGCTTATTGGCAAAATGTTTCATCTCTCCAGTCTCATCACTCTCAACTATTTAAAAGAGATAAAATATTCCTTTCTTCCTGTATTACAGAATATTTTGAACAGTCCTGGAGAGAGGTTTCTGCTGTACAAAATGTGGCTGCTGCTGGTCTATTTGTATAATCCTGCTCTTTGCTCTCATGCCAAGGATTAGTGTTCATGGAGCTGCAAGGGCAGCAAGAGAGACACTGAAGTCATAATTTTCACAGTGAAAGCTGCAGAAGTCTAAACCCTCCATTGCTTCAAGCAAAGGTCGCTCCTTGTGTGTCAAATCAGACCAGAATAACAAATTTAATAACTTCACTTCTTCTGACATTGCTTTAATATAATTTTTTTTCAGGGACTGCCTGGAAGAGCAGGTATTAAAGGCTCGAAGGGTGAACCAGTAAGTGAATCTCTCCAATGACAGGGGCTGGTGGGGAAACTGATCACAGCAAGACTTTTTAGCTTTGGGGGATTGGGAGGACTTACCCCAAAGTGATGGTTTCTGTATTTTTGCTGGGGCTGAGGAGCAGGAATTAGGTAAAATAACTGGGCTGGCACCCGGTTCAGTAAAGACACGGCAGATACACAGGAGAGTCATCAGTGGTTTAGTAAACCTCATCCTTTTGCCAAAGTCACAGGAGGAGGCTTCATCTTTGGGAGTCAGAAGCTGAGTACCTGCAAGCAGGAGCAGGATTATCTCATCTTGCCTTCTGCAGATTTCCCCTCACTTCAGGAGAAAAACTTCCATGGAGCTTTAGACTGACCCCTACCTGAGAAATAAAAGAAAACCCCAGGCAGACCAAAGCAGTCCAGCACAAAGCTGTTCTGAGAGGTGTCTTTTTTTTACCCCGTCCCTCTCCTTTAGGAATTCTTCCCTCTGCACCTGCATCACGATTGCTGCTAATCCTCAGGGAGGAGAGCACGCTGCAGGAAGGTGGTGCAGAAATCTCCTCCTGAGGTGAAGGTGATGCAGGAGTGAATGTGATGGGGTGTCCTGGCATCTCTGTCTCACGTGAGACATGTGGACACTGCCCTGGGGCTGGCAGCCACCACGGGTCCCAGGACAGGCTGTGCAGCTCACCTGTTCCCTGGTGCTGAGAGTTTCGCCTTAAAACTGTAAAAGTTTAAAGCTGTTTTTATTTCCCGATCCAGGTTATAGCTCCCTCCCCCTCTTGTTGCTTCAAGTAGGACAGAAATGACTCGGTGAAGTGATGCCCTAACTGAGTGTTTGCTTTGTGCCTCGCAGGGCAGCCCTGGAGAGCTGGGAGAGGCAGGTCCCTCTGGAGAGCCAGGCATCCCTGTAAGTGTCCCACCTTTACACTTAGCGTGGGCTCTGCTGCCTGAGCTTTAAGCCAAACTGGGGAGCTGGAGCTCACGTGCTGCTTCCTTGCATCAATAAAGCTCCCAGTGATGCAGCACCTGCAATCCCATGGGATTGAGCATTCCAGGCTGGTGTGGAGCTCCCCAGGGAGCACTGAGCTGGCTTGGCAGGGTGCTGGGCACAGGTACTGGCCAAAACCCACCAGCTGTGGGCTGGAAGAGGGGCCAGCGGGGCAGGAATTTGGGACTGAGCAGCCCGGGATCCAGGAATGTGTCCCAGTGGGGTGGGAAGGGTGGATTTGTGGCCCCTAAATATCACAGCTGACTTTGGTGTCCCTGCCAGGGCGATGTTGGCATTCCTGGTGAGAGAGGCCTGCCGGGACCCAGAGGAGCAACTGTAAGTACAGAGCTGGCTGTAAACCAGAGAGGTGCCAAAGCAGGGTTTGGGCGTGGGGGTCACTCTCTGGCTACAGTAAAAGGCCACTTTCTCTCTCAGTGTTGTCTTTGAGGAGCTTTGGCAGCAGAGAAATTCCTCCCCCGAGCTGGGTCAGGTCCTGTTCTCACTGACAGCTCCGTGCAAATGCCGAGCGATCCCTCCCATTTCACTTGGCAGAGCAAACTGCAGCTGTCCAGGAGGTTTGTGGAGCTGCCACAGTGGCAGGAGGGACTGGACAGTCATTAAACACTCCTGCCCGTGCTGAAGTGAGGCATTACTGAAGCAGAGCTCTGGGAAGCTGTTGCAATGGACTTTGCCTCCAGCATGACACCTGAAATCCTCCCCAGTCCTGCATCCCTTTCCTTGGAGCAGTGGAGAGGGATTCCCTGCAAAACCTGAAGCCATACTTACAACAAAACTGGGAATAACTGCATGGCTCCCTGCTGTGTCCCTGCGCAGTAGCAGAGATGATAACAAATAATATAAGGAGGGTAAAACTCTGATTTTGATCCCACTACTAAAAATGCTTGGGTACCTTTTTCATCTTGTGACTCCCCAGACAGTGCTGCTGTTGGGGTTGGATCTGATCTTCTACTGGTTTTGTTGGGGTTTTTTTCTTTTCATTTTCTTTTTTTTCCCCCCATCCTAATCTCATTTTGAAATCCAGGAGCCTACAGCAAAGTAGGCAAGTCTAATATGATTTCTGGTACGTGCCACTAGGAAGAAATTGAACTGCATGATTTATTGTTTGTGAGCAGCTGCTGCTTAAACTTCCAAGGAGAGGGAAATCAGCTTTAGAAATAAACTGTATTAATAACGTTTGCTTTTATGTCTGCAATTTTTCATCAAAGTAGCTGGCCTCACAAAAGGTACCACATTATTGCAGCCAAAAAGCAAAAGCAGTCAAGCTAATTGTGTAGGTGCAGAGTTTTGACAGGGGTGCAGTAGCAGCTGAACCCACGGTTATGCCTAACCTGGGCTTCTCATTTCTGATTTGTTTTATTAGAATCGTAATTTATTAGTTAAGACTGGGCTGTTCCAAGAGAGGTGCAGGATTTTTCCAGTGTTAAGGCTGTTTGGCTCAAAACAATTTGGGATTTTTTAGTTCTGAGTACCAAGGGTTTCTCAGAGCCTGTCAGGTCCCTCCAGCTCCCACCACCAGCTCAGCAGAGTCATTTTTGATGCAATTTAACTTCCCTAGAGCTCTGTATTTATAATTCCCAAAGTTCCTTACTGGATTACAAGGAGAAAACAGAAGTGGAAGCAGTAACCACGAAAATACCTGAGCAGCTGTTCAGCTTTTCTGATGCTGCTTTATTTCAGTGGCCAGTTTGAGGCCTATTCGTGTCCCTGGACGCTCCACCCAGCAGGGATGGCAGTGAAAGGAGCCAAAGCTGCAGCCCTGCCTCGTGACAGCAGCTTGCTGAAGGCATCTATTTCAAGAAGACAGTTTACAAAATGAGATTTAAATGCCTAAATTACTTAGGGGTTTTTTTTTTTTAATCCAAGATTTTTACTGGAGATGTGATTTTTCTCAGGAGAAAGCAATAGAGACTCCTAATGGTAATGCTCATGTTCTGTCTGGTGAGCTCTTAAAGGCCTCTGCTCTGACAGCATAAACTGCTGCCTTTTTCTACATTGCTGGAACCACGGAAGTCCAAGCAAATGGATGCAATTGCCATTTTTCATTTCCAAGTGCCTGCAGCACATGTTTTGCAGTAGTTTCCTGCAACCAATTAAAAGCATAATATTGGGACATCAGATCCCTCTAATGGATGTTGTCTATGCTCTATCACGCTGCCAATTTTGGCTGTCTCTGATCTTTTCTACTCATGAGCATGGTATGTTCTTAAGCATTGATTATACAAATGAGCCTTTCTGTTAATAGCAATGCAATCACCAAAGCTCAGCAAACAGCAGGCACCACTTTGCAGTGGTTCATCAGCGGTGCCGTGGGGCAAAGTGCTGCAGCACAGAACTGCACGTTCCCTCTCCGCCAGTTTGTTACACAAGTGACTTACCTGGCTGATCTTTCTCTTTCCAGGGACCACTCGGCCTCCAAGGCCCCATAGGAGCCCGCGGTGTCCGAGGTTTCCAGGTCAGTGCTGAGAGGGGCAATTATGGGCATCCTGTTTGGGCAGGTAAGTGTTCTGTGCAAACCTGCGGCCAGACAGGTGGGTGATAGCAATGAGGGAAAGGAAGAAATGTCTTTCCATTTGCCAGAACCAGTGTGACACCTTCATTACCTCAGGATGGTGGAAAGGGCACAAGGCTAGATAAGCTGCCTGCAGGAGCAATTTATATTTAATTGAGTTTTTAGCCTCTTCTCTGGCACAGGCTCCCCAGAGAAGCTGTGGCTGCCCCATCCCTGGAAGTGTCCAAGGCCAGTTTGGATGGGGCCCTGACCACCCTGGTCTGGTGGAAGGTGTCCCAGGGGGTGGAACAAGCTGAGTTTTAAGGTTCCCTCCAACCCAAACTGTTTTATGGCTTTTTGAGTTTGATTTTTGTAAGGACACCTCAATTTCTCCTTGATCTGGACCACTCTCAGCCTGTATTTCTTCAGTGAACTCCTCCTCCCTTTTGCTGCACTGGGGACTCCAATATTTCTCCCCACTGACACTGGCTGAGGGGAGCATCACTTGGTGGGATCACAGATGTTGCAGGTTTATTAATTTAAGGGATTTATTGATGAAAGACTCAGGCCAAAGGTTGGAACACCTTGGCATGTGGCTGACCCTGGCTGTGGGCCAGGACAGAAGCTGGAATGAGCTGTACCAACCAACACAAGTGGTCCCCAGCTCCGGGGTGGGGAAGGGAGAGAGATCATCCAAGACAAATAACCTTTCTGAACAGGTTATGGAGGCTGGTGAGCTCTCAGGGTGTTGAAGGCTGCAGGGTTTCCTGGCACTGCTAAGCTGTAGCTTGGTTTTTGTTGTTTTCCCAACAGGGGCCCAAAGGTGCCAGTGGTGAGCCTGGCCTTCCTGGCCCGACTGGGATCCGTGGAGAGACAGGGGACAGGGTAAGGACAAGACACCTGTGACTAATTCCTGTTTGGGATGGGAATTGAGGCAGTAACGGGGGCCCAAAACCTGGTGTAGCTGATGTGTGTTGGGTGTTCCAGGCCCTGCCCGGAGGCTGCCCGAGTCAGAGGGAGCAGGACTGTGCATCCTGCCCCGTCTGTTCCTGGTTTTTGCTTCACTTCAGGAGCTCCCACTGTATTCAGACAAGGTGGATTGTTTAAAAGAGACTTACAGGCCTTATCCTGCCAGAATAGAGAGTGTTTGGGATTTCTCCCTGCTCCTTACACTGATTCCACCAAAGCCTCACTTCCCAGGAGCACAGGAGTGCTGATTCATTAATTTTTGTTACTCAGATACTTGATTAGACTCTCTGGGTTTTTTTAAATTACAATTTTATCAGTGACTTTTTTTCCTGAACAGCAACACACCTGGCCATCCCACCTGACAATAAATGTGACTTTTTATTTAAATGAGTTCATTCTCACTGAAAAAAAGCCAGCAGGGCAAAGTGAACAGCATTTGCTGGGGGCTTGCAGGAGAACAGGAGCTGTGTGTTCACCAACTCCCTCCTCCCCAGCTTTAAGGTGAAAGTACTTTTTTTAAAAAAGCTTTAAGTTGCTTTCTGTGTAAGCAACTGCAGCAGCACTACGGGGGTTCCACAATGGCCCTTCTGTGCTGGCTCCAGACAGGTTTAAAAAAGCCTCCTGGAGTTACTGTGAGCTGGACGTGTGAAACAGGAGGGTTATTGTGGAGCTGTGGGGCTCTGACTGCATTCAGGGCTTTGCTCTGGTGAAAAAATGTACATTCAGAGGGGAAGAGGCCCCTGCATGAAGCACCCAGGGAGCTGCTCCAAGCAGAGGGAGGGTAAACGTTATGCTTAAAGCAGTAAAAAAATAATCTAGGTTTTATTTCTGGCTCTGAAGTTCAGTGCAGTTACTCTAAGATGTGATTGTTGGTTGTACAGAATGAGAGGAAATGGCCCCAAGCTGCACCAGGGGAGGTTCAGATTGGATATGAGGATATTGTTTTTCACAGAAAGGGTTGTAAAGCACTGGAACAGGCTGCCCATGGCAGTGGTGGAGTCACCACCCCTGGAAGTGTTCAAACAACGCATGGATGTGACATTTGAGGACGTGGTTTAGTGGTGACCATGGTGCTGGGGCTGGGTTGACCCTAAACCCTCAGATTGTGTTTTTATAGCCTAAACAAACAGCCTGTGCTGCTGGGGGTGGTGGCAGCTGCTGGGGACACACAAAGAACCCCGAGATCTGCCCTGGGCTTGCTTTACTGCTGGTCCTGACGTGGATAAGGAGCAGAACTGCACACACAGGATCGATGCAATTACCCCGTCCCAGCTGCAGCCAACTCATCAAACTCTCCCAGAATCAATTGAGGCTTTTCTGTGAAAAAAGAAAAATGCCCTCATGCCTGAGCTAACAGGTACTGACAGGCTTTTTCACAGTCCTTGGACTGACTGTGGCCAGGAATATAAACCAGCATTTCACTAAATGTGTTTGCTGGCATGAAAAATACGAGTGGTGTAGTGCATTTGACTGTAGATATAGAATAGCACTGAAATAAAATACACCAACTGTCTTGCTGGAGTGGTACATGGGGAGCGGAAGGATTTGACTGTTGTTGCTGACTGAGGTAGCAATAGACAAATATTTTTCCTAAGGATTTTTATTATTATCAAATTCCTGAGGATTCTGGATGCCAGCAGCCACCTGGGGCATTGCCTCTCTGGGCTCCCTAATGGAGCACTAAATACTTGGCCAAAAACTTGAGTTTTGTTTAACTGATCAGATGAAACACATGTGAAGGTATGGGCCTGGCAGTCCCAAACTCCTTGTTCCTGCTGCTAGGAATTACCACTGCAGTGAATTCCCGTTTTGAATGAAAATCCTCTGGGCTAAGCTCATCTTTAAGGGAATGCTCCTTGCAGGACTTGGTCTTTGGTGACTGAACTGTGTTTTATTGCCATAAACTTCTGTGGAGCCTTGAGACTCTGTGAAGTCAGAGGTATAAATTTAGAGGAAAATGTTCAGAAAGGAATATATTGCTTTTGCCATCAGCAAACATAAAATGGATGTTATAAAGAGTTTTAGCCACTCTTGTATTTCTGCATTCTGTTGTCTGTTTTTCTGAGTTATTTTTCATTAATAGAAATCTCCCCTCTTTTTAATTTAGTGCTTGACTTGAGCAAAATAACATGTCCTTGTTCAGTGTGTTTGTCCTCCTCAAAGATTCTGTTCTGCTCAGCCACCTCCAGATCTAGCTGATAAAAAAAGATCAGTTTGCAGATGCCAGATTGATGAGTGTGCTGTAGAAGTCCTGCTTGAAGGGTGAAATGGTTGAATTTCACATGTAGATTTTGCAGTAGAGAAAAAAAACTGGGGTTCTCCTGAATTCCTTGTTGGCTCTGCTCCACGGAGCAGAAAAGTCACAAATAGGGCTGAAAATGTCTCAGGTCCTGTCTGTGAATGTCAGGTAGATAAAGATGGAATGATATTTCAAATTGCCTGGATTATTCCTGGGGTGATAATCAGTTCATCATCAAAGTGCATTTTATTCCTATGGCTGTGTTGTTCCATAAATCTTTAAATCAGGAGCACCTAATTCTAAATCCTAGGAAAACTGACAGTCTGATAAAGCCTTGAAAAACTTTTTGGCTTTTTGCCCTTGTGGTATGAAAATGTTCTTGTCTGTTTTACACCATGAGTAAATCCAAGCTCCTCCTCACCTCACAGGCTGAGAAATTGTCCCACAGCACAAACCAGGGACTGTGGAGAGTGTCACAGGGCTAGCAGGAGTGCTTGAATCCCTTCCTATTTCTAGGAAGTGAGAATGAGATTTGTAGCCTCTTACTCGGCAGCTGGCAGACTGATTCCCCACCCCTTGCTGAGCGAGTGTCTGACCACACCAGGAATTCACAGGGAACAGTTTGAGTTTATTTGTCCTCTTTCTCTTGCTTATTTTCAGGGTCCTCTTGGTGTTCCTGGTCCCAAGGGGAACCAGGTAAGTGGTAACTTCCGTGCTGTTGTCAGCAGAGGCATTTAAACCAAACCTCAGGCACAGCCTTTGACAGCACAAACGGCTTTTTCTCCCTCAAATGAAAATATTCTGCAGCAGAAACCGAAATCCTCTTTGGTCCAGTATTCCCTGCGTTGGCACAGGTGTTGTCTGCTCTAATGGAGACCCATGAAAATGCTGTGATACAAACACCAGGCCCTCTCTGTGTGTTTTGTGGCCACAAGGTATCTGTGCAGGAGCTCCTCACAGCAAATTCTTCTCCCGAGTTAAGTTCAGAAGTGCAGCTTTTCCTCAGCCTCATGTGCCTGAAGGATATTTCATCTAACCTCGAAGCTTGGCACATTAATGAACTAGTTTAATCTTTTACTTTTTGCTGCTTGACTTCCATGGTTGGTTTAATCTCAGCAATGAGCTTTTGGGCCAGTTTTCATCAAATATATGGCTTTTATTAATGCATGACTGTGTTCTTGCAGAAAATGAGGCTTTCCTAGCAAGCCTTGCTGGTTTGGTTTGTCAGTATCAGCGTGGTCTCTGTTTTGTTGCTAAGGGGAAAAACCAACCTGATCTCTGTTTGTCTTGGAATAACTTCCTCCGGAAAGCCACGGAGCCACCATAACAGTGTTCATTGTGTGCTGTAATTGCTGTGTGATGAGCCAGCTCTGCCTCGGGCAGGGCAGCCACTGCAGGGATTTGTGTCACCACAGCCATGCTGGGATTGCTCAGGCGGCTGCTGCTGCTGGCTGGAGGCGATCAGCACCGGGATGCTCCCTGGCCTGGCTGGTACAATGGATGTCACCAGAGCTTCAGCCACTCTTGCATCCCTGTCCCCAGGAGTGGAGAGGGAAGTTCCTCACCTAGAGATCCCTGCAGTTCGAGGGTGGGATGGAGCCGTTCTGCTCAGGAGCCGTGAGAACAGGGACACTCAACATTTGGCTGTGGCTGCAAACCCACGTTTCCTGCGAGACACAGAGCAGGGGGACCTGAAATTTAGGTTCCCTGCTTGAGGAATGCCAGCGCTGTGGATGTCTTTCATGGCCAACCCATCAGGGCTCTCACATGTGTGATTTCAGCCTTTCAGCCAGGTCCCAGTTTGTGGCAAAGGGCACCCAGTTCTTGTGCCAGCTGCCTTGTGCCACCCGTGCCCTCATCAGCAGGGGAACAGCTTGTGTGGAGTTCGCTTTGGGAAGAGAGAACTTCCTCTTGCTGGAGCAGCTGTGGCTGCTTAGAGCCCCCAACTCCCTCAGGTTATCCAGGCCTCAGGGTGATCCTTGCTGTCAGCAGTAGGTACAGTGTTAACTCTGGTCTCTCTCTCAGGGCATTGCTGGAGCAGATGGCCTTCCAGGTGACAAAGGAGAGCTGGTAGGTGTCCTTAAATTCAGTAGAGCTGACATCTCAAATAACAGATGGGTCCAGAAAACCATGGATCACTGTGGTCAATCAGAATTAATCACCCAAGATCTCCAACCCCGCTGTGAAAAGAAGGCAGCCCAAGCCTTGCACACGTCACAGCAGCTTGAGAGATTGGGCTTCAGGTGTGCATTTTCTGAATGAATCACTCTTTCTTTATTTCCCTTTTCTTTCTGACAGGGTCCCTTTGGTCCCCCTGGCCAAAAAGGAGAGGTAAGTGTCAGACACTGGGGGCTCATGTCCCAGAGGATTTAGGAGTAAACATGACTATTGTGTCTTTATGTAAGAAACTCTGCTCTGGTGTCTTTCCCTAGAAGCAGGCTTTCCTCACAGTCATCGATAAAATCTATGAGAAAAATGGGGGGTTGTGGCATTCAAAATATTGAACTGTGTTTGATAATTCCGCTGCAACAAAGACTCCTCTTATCATGACTTATATATGCAAAAACAGCCTTAGGATGTAAGAAATGTATACGATCATCCAGATCTGTTCAGGAAACCTGAAGAAAGTCTTGACTAACCCCCAGGAGAAAAGAAAATGTCTTCCATTTTAAGTGGTTTGGGTTTTTTTAATTCTTCACTGCAGCCAGGAAAAAGAGGAGAACTTGGTCCAAAAGGTGTCCAAGGACCTAACGGGACAGCTGGAGCACCAGGGATCCCAGGACATCCAGGACCCATGGGTCACCAAGGGGAGAGGGGTGTCCCTGGCATCACGGGAAAACCTGGGCCTCCTGTAAGTGTCTGCTGCTTCTGTGGCACAGTCAGGGAGCCTGTGAAGTGAATAAATGGATTGTGGGGTTTGGATGCTATCCAAAAAATAAGGTCCTGCATTTCAGCAGGCAAAAATAAGGCAAAATAAACCCAAGATTAAATATCTGGCCTGACATTAAAATTAATCTCTGCCATGAGTACAGCACAGTTCTGAGGAGAAGCTGTCATCTTTTGAAGAAGAAAAAGAACCTCCTGCTCTTCAGGCAGGACCCTGTGCTGCTTCCCCAGCTCCTGGAAATGTGTTTTGTGTCCTGAAGCTTCTGCCAGGGCTGGTTAATGATAAGGAGGTTTGTATAGGGACAAATTCTTCTGTTAATTGCAGGGCAAAGAGGCCAGTGAACAACATATCAGAGAGCTCTGTGGGGAAATGATAAATGGTGAGTATTACTGAGAGAAAACCGACTTTAATTACCAGATGAGTAGATCCTGAACATAAGATGGCTTCTGACATTTGTTAATTTTCTGCCTTGATAAGAAAAAATACACTGACCTTTAATGTAAGGAAATTATTCAGGTCACCTTGTTGGGGATGTCTTTCAGTGTTCTAAAATTAGTACTTTTAAATGATTCATCATGGCAATGGTCAGAATGCACTGAAAGCAGCTCTGACACAAGTGTTGTGTGAGACCTCCTGCCCTAACCTGTGTCATTCTGAACTTCACCTCTGCTCAGTGCAGCTCATTTCCTTGGAGCAAGGCCCCAAGGAGTGTCCTTCTTTCTTTGAAGTGACTGTTTTGCATTTGGAGGTTATATTCCCCGTTTGGGATGAGGTCAAACTCTGAAAGTTTGCTTCAGGAAGCTTGTTTTAATTATTTAAGTGTCATTTGTTAGAATACTTGACATTCTTTAAAGTGGTTTTAGAAAGAGGAATAATTAATGGCTTAAAACCCTGCAGTTTTATGATTAAATCTCCGTCTGTAAAAATGGCAAAAACCCCCCAGAAGCTACAGGTGAGCTGAAAGGACAGATTCGATGTTTCCTTCTTCCAGGAGCAGTGGCAGGAAGTTTTGCCCAAGCAAAGAGTGCGAATGTTGGAGATGTGGGTTTTAACTGTGTTTTTCAGAGCAAATTGCACAGTTGGCTGCTAACCTGAGGAAGCCCTTGGCTCCTGGAATGACGGGACGGCCCGGCCCAGCTGGGCCCCCAGGGCCTCCTGGAACCACGGGAAGCGTTGGGCATCCTGGTCCTCGTGGGCCCCCTGGATACAGAGGGCCAACAGGAGAGCTCGGAGATCCTGGACCCAGAGGCAAGTTAAACAATTCGCTTCTCTCTTTGCCCACTGAAATAAATTGCGAACTTGTCCTGAATTCAGCACTGGGGAGAAGAGATCAGGCCTTGGTGGAGTTCTAGAGGGAGTTTAGGGGTGCCACGTAGGCAAAGATCCTTGCAGTGTCCAGAGGATTCGTGGCTTCTCTTGTTCTCTCCCCTTCCTGTCCTTGGCTCCAGCTGCAGAGCACAACTGACTGTGGAATTTGTGTTTGTGATTAAAGGTGACGCTGGTGAAAAGGGAGATAAAGGACCTGTTGGCCAAGGTATCGATGGGCCTGATGGTGATCAAGGACTTCAGGGTGAGTGTGGGAAATAATTTAATGCTCCACCACTGAAGTAAAGGCTGAGGAAGGACAGCTCTGCATGTTGGTGGCAATAGATTATCAGCACTAATTTAAAGGTGTGTGACAACTCTGAGGCTCTCCAGATTAAGGGAAAGGATGGTGCCTGCTTCCTGATGATACCTTTATTAAAAGATTAAAGATTAATTTATGCAAATTAATTTGTATTAGAAACTTAGAAGAATATTCTTTATTTTGCTCACCCGTTAAAGCAGCTTTTCTAATTGGAATGACACCTGTACAATGAATAAGCTTCAGGCAACAAAAGTAGGGTCTGCATTCATAGAATTTCATAAAGCCAAAATATTTACAACCATGTTACCCTAAATTCTTCCACAAAATTTATACCGTAAAATTTTATAATATTTATACCCCGTTGTCTCAGAATCGTCCATAAAATAATTGCATTAATCCATGTTAATAAACTGTGAGTTCACACAGCCAAAACATCCCTTGACCAAATTAGGGATTAAAAAAATCCAAAGCACGTACCCCAGATTCAGGGTAATTTTATTGAAAACACCTTGTACTCAACAGGCCGTAACAAGTGTGAGGTACAGACACTCAAAGTATATTAAGATCTCGAAAAGCAACACATATATACAGATACTAAAAAAGAAGAGATGGAAATATTTCATGTAATCTTTTCCCCTTTCTTATTTAGGACCACCTGGTGTGCCTGGAATTACTAAAAATGGCCGTGATGGTGCTCAGGGTGAACCCGGGCTGCCAGGGGATCCTGGGACTCCTGGGACTGTTGGGGCTCAGGGAACTCCAGGAATATGTGACACGTCGGCTTGCATGGGAGCTGTTGCAGCATCAACTTCCAAAAAATCATAAACCAACAGTACAAGAAGTGAAGAAGTGACTGAATATTTAAATAAACAGTGCATTGTAAGAAAACAGAATCCTTCTAGTGCTAGAAGGACAGATGCTCCTTCTATTCTATTAAGTGGAGACTTTGACACAGTTCTATGAAAAGGAAAGCATCAGATGAAAACTTTAATTAAAAGATGCTTTATGACTATCTTTTTCTCCCCCCAATTATTTTCCAGAATTTTTACTGCTAAACAACCTCACCTTTCTTCTTCCCTTTCTTAAGAAACCTGCAAGAGGAAGCATTGCTCCTTTTTACCATCACCCCCCATGTACTAAAGATCACGACTTTTTGCTAAGAAAGTTTGAGCCTTTTCCATTGAATTCCTTGGTGCTGCTCCCACTGACTTCAGTCCTGCAGGTTTGTGCACTCAGACACGTTGTTAAGGCACTCAGGCACCGAGCTGCCTCTTCTATCAGTGGAAATCAGGCATTTCAATATCCTGTATTTTAACTCTCTGGCCTAAGGAGTGACCATTGCTTATGTCTGTGCTGCCAGTTAGAAACTTTCAGATTGCACCTCAAATATTTGCCAAGACTAGTAAAGAGTAATCCTCTTGCAAGCAAATTCTGCAAAAGGAGTAATGTAAATATTTTAATTTCCAGGGAAGAATTCTTGTATATTTCCATATGATATCAAAGGAAATGAAGTGACAGCATTTTCATGACGTCTACTTCAGCTATTTGCACAGTAATTGCGATGGAACCCCACCTAAGAAAGGATGCTCTTTTAAAGTCCAGCTAAAAACCACCTGTATGAACTGTTGTAAAAATAAAAGGAGATTTTTTTTTTTTAACCTTTTCTTTGTGATGGTGTAAGTGTCATTATACAAATCAAATTAATTTGGCTAAACTCCATTTTCCAGGACTGGTTTTACTAGGATTGTTTGGACATAAATTGCTGCACAATTGTTCTTACCCGTGATTTAAACCAGTATTAATTTTGGTAGAACTTTTTATATTTTAAAACTTGCTAGTATCATCTATTTTTAAAAATTAATAAAACCACTCTCAGCTCACACACAGTTCTATTTCTGTCCTAAATTTCTGTCCTAAATGCCAAAGCCTATACAACAAAGCATCATATTTCTCTTTAAATATAAAAATAGTTTGTGCATTTAAATATCTACTGTTTAAAATATGCCACTTTTGGTCTAAAGTAACAGCACAAGAACCTGTTGGACAGTTGTGTGGCAGACATTAAAAATAGTACTGAATTTAAAAATGCCGACACCATTGCACTACTCTTTGGAGCCAATTATGTTAAAGATGTATGCAGATGCAAAATTCAAAATATATACAGTTTAGAAACTATGCACTTGTCCAAATAACCAATATAATATTTACATTTTAAATGGAAAAATGGCCATTCTAGTATGGTAACTTTAGTTTCTTTCTACACTGGAAGAATGAGCTTGCATCAAGCTATTAAAATAACAAGTAGATGGATGTTCTTCAGCTCTTCCAATCTGTACTGCATCATCTTAAAAAAAAAAAAAGTAAATGCAAACAATTAAATAAGACCCCAAAGCAGAATGACAAGCAAATTTTGTATAACTAAAGGGTAAAAATACTTCGTCAATGACTTCTTGTAGCTTCTGGTCCCAAAGCCCCTTGAACAGGGCACTGATTTCCGTTGCTGGTAGTTGACTTCCATTTCCATTTGCAGTCAAGAATATTTTCTTTAAAACTCTATTTATATATATTTACAAGTTACACTTTAAAATTCCTATTCAGCACATAAATGGAAAGAATAAAACTCAGTTTGGACTAAAGTCACACAATTCAAGGTAGGCAGGTCAGGCTATTTGGTCTCCATAGCTGTGCGGTTTTCCTGTGCTGGACACATTACACACGAGTCTGGTCTTCCAATTTTCAGTCTCCTGCCTGTTTTACCACAGAACACAGTCTCAAATTCCTAAAAAATAAAAATACAAAAAATAAATGTTATGTTTAATGTAGATATTTACTTGAGATGGATACTTTTGTTTCATTAGTGCCTTCAGTAGGAAAGAAGGGGAGCCATACCAGTATCTAGACTAGCAAGTTTTCCAATACACACTCTCCTAAAAATTCTTGGCAGAGCCAGAATTACTCTGGAGCTGCAACTACTGCTGAGGAGAATGGGAGCTGCTTTTAAGGCATGTAGCCCTTTAACTCTGCTCACCCACTCAATCTAGTGTGGGCATATAGCTGTGCTCCCCTGCCTGAACTAACCAGAAGCCTGTGAAAGAGGTAGAAAATAGAGAAAATGAAGGAGGGGAGGAATGACTGGAGATGACCTTAATTTTATATTGTTGTCCAAATAGGATCATGCTCAGGAATTGGGTAACTAAAAAAAATTAATTTTGAAGTCCCATTTGAAAACACTGATGGAGGACAGCCTGTCATTTCTCACTAGTGAACTCAACCAGCTCAAAGAAATAAAAAATACAAATTTAAAGGAAGGTTCAAGGATATGGTGGGTCCTTCACAAACAGCATCAAGCAGAAGCTTTGCACCTCAGTTATATGCTGTATTATGACAGCTTTAAAACATTTCCCGTTTTTATCAAGACCAAAAATGAAATGAGATTTCAAACCTGCTTTAGGGAGTCGCCGTGCCTTTCCTGAATGTACTTGAGGAATGCAGTTGTCCACTGCAAAGTTGTTGCCTTGTCAGTGTCAATCGTGCAGAAGGGAACGAGGAGATTGAGCTCATCACAACAAACCCGGATCTTGCGCCTGCAGGCAAACACCCAAGGTTATCAACCACGGGCCAGAGGGAAGGGGAAAATACAGAAAACAGGAAGACTACTCACATGTGCTACCAGCCATGGACTTTGGGGACTGCTTTTTGCTTGCTACAAGCTTTGTGTATTAGTTTTGTCACACACAAGTCACCTCATCTCTACAGAATGGGTGAAACGTTTTGAAATCTCTCTTTGTTTGTTTACAGAGTAAAAAACACAAAGACAACCACAATGAAACACAGATATATTTTTCCTCTAACAAACACCAAACCCTCATCTCCTGCACTGCTTTTTCTTGGAGCTAACACAAAATATGTCAAGTTTACATTTACTCTGGATAATCAGCGTATTGCAGTACCAGTATTTTAGCCTTCAAAAGGTGCTTCGTGGCCCCTGCTCCCAGAATTACCTCCTGTCTCTCTCCAGGCGGTTGTGCCTTTCCCTTCTCTGGGTGCTTCCATCCTGGGAACCACTTTGTACCTGCACGCTGGAGCTGGGCTGTGCTGACTGCCAGGGGCCCTGGGCAGCTGCAGTGCTCTGGTTGTTATCCCGGACATTCCGAGTTTCACTGAGAGGTCTGCGATCCATGTTTGGCTCCAACAGATTTATTCGGCTGCAACTTCTGTTTATGGCTTGCTTGCATAAGGTGTCTTGTTGGAAAAATAAAGATGAAAAGAATGACCTATTTATTACTCTCTCACTAACGTGAAAATAGTGATCATGGAAAGCTTTTTTGGAGCTTTATTTATGTGGAATAATCTTTGAAGCTTTACTGCCAGCCCACGTTGATTCTTACAGCAAGACATGTCCTGCAGAAGGCTTAAGGCACTGCTGGCTATTCCAAAATCCACACAGCTTCTATTTTCTCAGAGAGCCCACTGAGTTCATGCCTGCCCTTGGTGAGCACTTAAGGCAGCCCTTAAAACGTTCCTCAGTTTGATACTGACTGCATCTGCTGGATCAGCTTTGGGGTCAAAGAACGTACCCCTCTGCCATGGGGTTTGGTAGTGTTTGGTCAAAGGCTGGACTCGATGATCTTGGAGGTCTTTTCAACCGTAATGATTCTATGATTCTAAAGAAACCAGTTGCTGACCCAAGGTGCAGATTTTCAAAGGTACTTCGTAACCTCAAGCCTCCTCATTTCAAGCCAGAAGTGCTAAACAATTTTGAAAGTATAGCTAAACACATAGGTGTTGAACTTCTCTGGAGAAATCTAGCCCCATGTCACCTATAGAGCATGTCTGCCATAAAAACCTCACCTCCCACATTCACTAAAATCATATTAATTCCAGAAAAGACACAAATTCAGAAAAAAAATTTAGATTTGAAGACCAAGAGAAAACTAAGTGAAAAGAAGATAAATGGTTTACCTCCAACTTTAATCCAAACTTCCTCAGGCAAAGCTTTATTTATAGCACCTACTGTCTGTTTTGTGGATTCAACTTCCTGATAGAGAAAAGGGAATGTCTTGGGTATCCCAAGGTCTTGATGTTTGGCAGCTTCCAAAATAGTGCAAGATGTTCCACAGGTCTGTGAAAACAAAAAGGAAATATTTACAGGGCTATATACATTAAAATGAAAGAGCCTATTTTGATATCTTTCTGTTAGCTTCTCAAATTACTTCTTCAGGCAGAATAAATCCCAAATACACACACCAATGAGGTTTTGACAGAGTGATGAATTTTGGGGATACCTCTGATATTTCTCAGTGCCATGCTATCACTTTTGCTTCAGAGGTTACTGCAAGTTGTGGAGGGGGAAATATCTTTATCATCAAAATGAATTAGAAAGAAAGGAACCATAGAAAATGGTACTGTGTCCCCTTCTTGTCTTGCACAGATGAAACTGATGATAAACTGATAAACTCCAGAAAAAAAGAAATCTAATGGCCTACTGCTCATTACTGGGATGCAGGTAATCACAAATGCCACAAAAGTGACTTGATTGTCTTAAAGATTAATAAATAAATTACATTACAGATCATTCTGATCATCCCTATTCAAACCCAGCCACACTCTATCACAAACCTTCAGAACCGTACTACACCTAGGAAGTTAATACTATCAGCATTAGAACTTGGCAGAGGAGAGTTACCTGTGCTTGGGAAGGATTAGCACTTCCAGCAGCAGAACACGCATTCATGGTAAAGAACGGGTAAGTAAATGGTAAGGAATGTGTGGCAGGTGCAGCCTTATTTTTCCCTAGTGCAGCACACCTGTTCCCTTGCTGATGAAGAGGAACACCCACCACTTCTGAGGGCTGGCGGATCAATGTCACTAAACTTTAAACAAAAAAAAAAAACAAACACAAAACATACCAAGCTGACTGCTTGAAAATGAGTGCAGAAAAAAAAAGTACAGCTACAAATATTCTAGAAACTATCACCAAGAAACCAATTTCATTTACTGTAAACAGGTATCACTGTTATTGCCATATTGCCCACTTCAGGGATCAAATAAAAGAAAAGAAAAATCAGCCAAGGAGGCATTTTATTCTGTGCAGTAACAAGTTGCTTCATGCTTCAATAAAACATTTTGTCAGCA